>PVKS010001603.1:0-137028 GCA_004027875.1 Aplodontia rufa | reverse complement strand
GAAGAGCGGTCCAATTAGGGAGTTGGAGGCCAGATTCGGGGATCTGACCAGGGGTAGCTTGGTCCCCCGTGAGGAAGTTCCACTCCCACCGGGTGTGGGGGTGACCCCGCGTTTGGCAGCCACTTCCTCGTTTTGTTTTGTTTTGTTTTTTCTTTTGGGTTAATGCTCTTCACTTTTCCTTTGGGGTCAAAGAACTAGCAGGAGGCAATGCCTGCCTGTTCAGGGAAAATCGCCCTACCGTGGGAATCCACGTGCGGACGCGCCGCTGACTCTCGGGAGCTTCACGGGGTCAGTGTCCCTGGGATAACCGCCATCTTAACACTCTGAAGACTTATTTTAGGAGATTTAGCAGGAAAAGTCACTAACTTCACTACCATGACTAGTAGAGATATTAGTTGAAATTTATCATCTGACTATTCCAGCACAAACTTTCCTGAATTAGGTCAATTTAATAAAATTTGGTCAAATGGAATAAAGGTCATTCCACAATCTGCTCCCTGAATATGTGTGTTCTAAACGCTGTGACCATCACATGAGAAAAATATGTAGGTTCGGCATATAGCCTATAGGCTGGAGTATAGCATCTACATCTGCTGAGAATTGGAGCTGAGCTGGTGATTTGGATGAACCTTTAATCAACTATTTCATTGATTATTTGTGTGTTATGGTATGTACTAGACAAGTGGGTTGTAGTCACAGGTCTATTATTCTATAATTTTTCCCACAAAATTGGTCCCTTAGTCTGAGAAAATATTGTATAGAATATCATGTGAACCGATTAGGGATTCTGCAAATATTTGGATGATTATGCTCCCATAAACATTACAAGTAGGAAAGTTAACCATTCAGTAGTTAATCTGTCACCAATGGCTGCTAGTCCATACAAGAAAGAGTACCATTTTGAGAGCACATAATTGATTTCTCTGCTTTGCAGTTTAGGCATTAAGAGCTCAGAGTAGATGGGTCACATTTGTTGGGTGGGAGTACACACTGTTATGCCCAGAATTTAGCTTTCAAACTGGTCAGAATGACCACTCTATTCATTGGATGGTCACAAGCATTGGTTTGGTTGAAAAATGCTGGTCAATATCTATAGGTTTGGGTATTCATTTATTATCTCAGTTCCTTAATTTAGTGAATGCTGTCTGGGGCATTCACATCACACATGCACAATTGCACACTTTGCGCTGCCTGCTCTTAATTCATTCATGTACCTCTTTCTCATTTGTCTTATTCCACTCTTTCATTTTGCCTCTTCTGTTTGCTCCTAACTAGCAGCTATTTCAGCAGAATGCCATGAATATCTTTACCTAAGGCCAAATTTCCCCACAAGCCTGCTAGGCGTGCTTCACAAAGCTCTCCTCACTGGAGGATTTTTGTGAGCATGCCTGGGTGGTCCTTGAAAAACAACTGGCCACCTGGGACTTGCACTGAATTATTACATTAATACATCTGTGAACCAAGTCCACATTTTTCTCTCTACCATCAGGTGACCCTAAAAACAAAGAAACTGTAAATCTGAGATATTTGTTGAAGTAGTCAGCTGAGAGGGAGGCACTGATGAGGCACATAGGTGTTGTGCACCATATATAGATAAATTTTTCTTGTGCCTGCCAAACCAGCCTGACCTCATCCTATATCTAACATTCCCATTCCCTGCCCTAGTTGATTGGTGCTATGGGAAGAATAAAAGGCAACTGGGTCCCTTTGGATACTTGATGTACAGCCTCTCTCAGACCATCTAAATGTTCAGCAGCTGGCCAAAAGCTTTTGTCAGATTAAAAAATCTCAGCAGTAGAGCACAAGGCTTTTCCCCAAGTCAGAAAATTCAACCAAGACTCCTAATATGGGTTTCCAGAGACTCCACACACCAGTCTTATCCAGGCTGAATCACTCTATCATCATTGAAAGTTCCAGGGCATGTGAAGTTACAGCTCTTTCTTGCTCCAGGACTTATTCAAAATCAATGAGATTCTGGGTTGTGCAGCCCTTAGTGTTGAGTGAGTTTGTACTGAATTCTTGTTCTTCTGTGTCAGCACAACCCTGAGACAAGAGTCAAGAGATAGGAGATTAAGATACCAGGGAATTGTTTCTGAGTTTATCCAGCAAAATGGGGGTCTTGGTGATGACTGGGCATGGGGGACAAGGAGAAAGGAAGTGATATACAAGAGAGGTCCATCACAATGTGATCTTGAAACCATATTTTTATTCACTTTACACAGCTATTTTTTATTTTAATTTAATGCCTTTCTGTTTTAGTGTTAAAAAGTTTTCATTTGTTTTTTTAAAACAGCAAAATACATAAATGTGGCCAATTGCACATTAATTATTTTCTCACCTTATATATGTACATACCCATAAATATATGCCACAAAACTACACATAAGAGTACACACATATACCAATATTAAAATGAAATATGTTTGTATAAATATATGAGAAAGACATGCGGTTACATCAGATAATCTTATATTGCATCTCCAGCTTCATTCACTGATTACATATTGTTGGATAAAATAAAGGGTACTTCTATTTTTAATTCCCTGTTTTATAAAAATATAGATAATAAAACTGATATGTCTAATTTACTGCAAAGAATAACTTGAAACTTCCATATACTAAAAGATTTGAGAGATCTGTGACGGGTAAAATTGAATGTAGAATGGTATGTACATCTCTGTACAAATACACATAAGATTTTTTTTTTAAAAAGAGAAAGAGAGAGAAGGACAATAAGAGAGACAGAAAGAATCAATTTTTATTGACTTTTTCACATGGCTTTCATTGCTCTGACACTTAGTTGTGTATGTGGGTGCTGGGGTTTGAACTCATGTACTCCTGCATGCCAGGCGAGCGCCTTAATCGCCAAGCTACCGCTCCAGCCCTCCAAATATGATATTTTTACTAAGTCTCAATTTCAATGAGAGTAACTGAGAATACTCAGCTTATTTTAGTATTTTTCCTTCCTTTCTCATTATTTTTTTTTCTTTTCTCATTTAACCATCTTCTATAACTTAACTTGCTAACAGATTTCTCTTAGAAATCTCTAAATCCCTTTCCACTAAATCTACTTTCCTTCCCAGGGTATTTTCTTCATATTCATTCTCATTTCTCATGTTATTTATTTATCTCTGTTTGTTTGTTTGCTTGTTGCTTCAATATCATCTTTTGCAAATGGAAAAGTTGGAGTTTCAAAAGATAATAAATATCCAGTAAAAGAAAAAAAATTCTGTATTATATTTTATGAGAAAAAGGCAGGCATTGAGACAAAGGGAAGGATAAATGTTTAAGAGGTATCATTTCTTTGCCTCTGGGTGTGAAATTCCTCAGAAAGGAAAAGTTAATTCAAAACTTTTAAAATTTCAGGGCAGCTACAGTTTGCAAAATTATCTATCAGCTGTTGCATCTGAAACAATAATCAGACTTTCAGGAAGAGGTTTTATAAGTTAGTCTTCATGGAGGCATTGTATATTGCAGATGAAAAATGTATTTAACAGCACAATCAAAATGATAATTTTTTCAATATGCTTCGTGAAGTTACCTATCCTGCAGAACACAGAGTTTTATACAAGCTGTGTTGTGCCAAACCTATGTTAGTCAAAAATGTAGACAGAATTTATTCTTCCAAGCATTGAAACCTTTGTTCTCCTAGATTTCCCTGTCTTTGTTGAACTGCAGTAAAACAGCCAAATCTCTGAAATGGAACTATAGCACAGTATTTTGATAATTTTAATGCTGTGTTAGACTTTCCTATAGTAACTTTTTAAAAATACTGTAAGTAGAATAAAGAAACTCCACCTTTTAGGTTTGATTTTATGTGAAAACAACACATGATTTAGAGTTAGAAATCTCAAGACATTATTGTCTTGGTCAATGTACTTTAATAAGAAAGTCTGATTTCTTATGTATTAATAGAGACTTAGTATACACCACATTAGACTATGTCTGCAGGGTTTCAATGACACAATATGTGTAAAACACTTAGAATAGATGTTCATGGGAAAAATCCATAAATGGATATTACTATTATTTAATAATGTTGCTAGCAGTATCAAAATGGGCACAAATCTTTTCTTTCTCTTCTTCTTGAAAACAAATACAATTCTCAAGACTTGTCTTTATAGCTAAAGTTGGTCTCTAGAGACATTGCCAAAGAGCGCTTACAGATATTGCAAACAAGGGACAAAGGAATCAAATATAATAAAGAACTGGTGATGTTAGGAATGTAGTTTGGACAACAGTTATGATTAATATGAACAAGGACTTAAAATGCCATTATGCGGAAGGGAGAGGAAATGTAAATTCTGGGATTACAGATGGCATAATATAGACCTACATTTGCAGAGATCAGTGGAGGGGTAGGGCTTTGACAGTGCACATTGTACAAGGATCCAAATCCGTAGCTCCTTTGTGTATTTCACATAGGGCTAGAGTAACTCTTACCCTGGGAGTAGGGATCTACAGCAAACAATCAGTTGATTACAACAGAGGCAAAGCAATATTTCATTTCTCCCCATCATCAGACCCTCTTGAGGTCTACTGCAAGGGAGAGAATAAAATAATGTTGTTTGTTTTCATGTTCATTTTCCTGCTTGGTAGGTGTCAAGAACAATATTTCTACACCTCAGAAGGTTTGCTATTCATTCGGTAATTCACCATCATTTATTCTAGATCTCAAGCATGTTTTGCATACATAAAGGTGAGTCAGACATGGAATTTGCTCCTGAGCACAGTCAGGAGGAATATATGGAATTGTAAACCCATAATTGCAACATAGTAAAATGTTAAGAGAGATGTTTATGAAGTGTCATATGATCTGAAAATCAAAATCAGAAAGGACTAGCCATGCTGGCAGTGGGCCTTGATTCAGGAAATGTAGCAAAGAGAAGATGTTGTTTGTATGGCTATGCTAAAGAGTTTTTCTGAATAGTCAGAGCAGGAAGCATTGGGAAGTGGATTTGATATAGAACACTATAGAAAAAAATGAGAAAGAACTGGAGTATTCATGATATAGCAAGCAGTTTGGCAGCTATAGAGCCCAGGGGCGATAATGGGGAGAGAGTAGAAGATTTTCTTATAGAGCAAGGAAGATCTCTGACAGGAAAGGCCTTGAAAATCAATGCAAATAGTTTAAATTATTCTGCATGCTCTGAGAACTTATTTTTTTTAATCCTGGAACGTGGACATATTATAGGAAGGTCAAGAAAGAAGACAAGGGAAAGAATTTGGAGCAAGTCAATATAGTACAGGTAACAGGTGAGGAAATGGTGGTCAAGGTAACACAGGAAGGAGCACTAGAGAACGGCACTCCTGATCTTTATTCCATATTTGGCAAATGCTAACACTCTAATGCTCTAAGTTTGGTGGGAAAGAATAAACTTGGAATGCGAAAGAATAAATTAAGATAGGTCTTTCTGCTACCTCACTGTGTTAACATACACCTCAATGGTTTCTAGGGCTCCTTTTGCTATGTTCTTTGATTCTAATTTTTCTGACAGGGGATGTTTTTACTTAAAAATTACTGTCTGGATTTACTTCTCCACTCCTTAAATTTAAAAGATCAGTGCAAAAGACAATTTTTAAGTACATGAATTTAAGCAGTATGTCATTTTGATCTTTCTTAGCATTACTAATTTAGCCCCTACTAGTAGATTCATTAAACCATGTTTTGCTTTCAAAGAATACATTTTTTTTATTCTTTCTCTAACCCTTCCTAAATGGCTGTTTAAAAGTTTTTTCTTGACTCTAATTAATAAACTACAACTATTCAATTAACAGAATATATTTAAAAACAAAAACTTGGACTATTTTCAAAGCAAAAGCCTGCTGTACACAATCTCAGCCCTCCTCCAGGAATTAGCAGCTGAAGTGCTGACACTGTACATGCATATTTACTTTTGTTATCCCCCAAAATGCATTGTTACCATGGCAACTCATGTAGTGCTGCTGCTACCAAGAAACAGAAGTTCTGGGTAGCTATAAAGAAAAAAAAAGAGGAAGAAATGAAGAAAAATAATGGGAATTACTGTATATACAAAGCCACATTTACATCCCACTGTGTAAGTACTACAAATTATTTCAGGAAAATCTGGAGAAGGGAGAACAGCATCAGAAAGTGCTATTATTCAACATGCTGCTCTTAATTGTCCCTTAATCAGGAGGAAACATGGTGAAGAAGGTTACTGGTTATCCCACAAATTGTTTGGTTTAGTTTCTACTCCATGAGAGAAGTTAAAGATTTTGTATAAAATTGTGTGATTCAAAGTTGCTACACTATCCACTAAAAAAAGTCTTAAAACTGTGAAATTAATAAATTCATGAATGGAAGTGATTTTGAGATGATGTCTTTAGAACACAAGTAAAAACAGAGTCTTTTGTAGTAAAAAAATCATCCTAATTTTTAATATACATAGATAATAATTTGGGAACCTAATGATATGAAAATTTCTCAGTCCTTCCCAAATTCTTTTGATGCAATAAATCTGAAATTGGGTTTATAACACTTTAGCTTGTGTTATCAGAAATTCAAGATGAGCCAGATGCAACCTATCTGTGACCTCCCTGTGAACACATTCAGGGAGAGTATTGGACTACAAGGTGAACATGCTAAATTTGTTCCAATGCAGTGTGAGTCTTTGGAATCATGTATAATTTCTTAGTTAGAGTTCCTGTCTTCCAGATAAAGAGGAATTTCAATCATTTTCAAAGTAATGTCTATAATCTCTGCATTCCTATTTTATTTAAAATAGTTCTGATTTCATTTTTAACATTTGTATTTTACATAAAATATATTTTTCCAAAGAAGGTTTCTATTGCTGACAATAATTTGCCAAAGATGAAGTGAATTACAAAATAAAACAATTTTGATAATTTCAGCAATATATGTTTCCAAAAGAAGCATCTATGTGGTAGAAAGTATTCAATTGATTTAATTAATGCAGGCAGTCTTTCAGAACTTTCTAGACCAAAATAAAATTTATTGGAGGATGATCAATAAACTTTCTTTACAAATTGCATTTACCAAATAATTGGCAAGTCACTACATTTTGCATGTTTTAGATAGAAAGTGTAGCATAATGTGGAATAAAATAAATTGTTATCCCTTGGCCCCAATGAATAGCATTTCATCCTTCATCCTGCTGAAAAATGGGAAAAGAAAGATTTATTCTTGGGTGCATTGAAATATTCTAGGGTAATAAGTAAAAAAGTTGAAAAAGAGTTTCATTTGTAATGTTCTGATGATATAAATTTCAAACAAATAAAAAATTAAAAAAGGAAAGAAAGAAATAAATGACAAAAAAAAATCATTGAGTATGCTAGTCAGGTTTCCATCACTGAAACAAGAAGTACTTGATGTAAGTACTTGAGGCTGTAAGTATGAAAGGTTTTCTTCAGTTCATGGTTTCAGAGTACTCAGTCCATTGTCACTTAGTTCCATTTTGGGGGGCCTGTGATGAAGGAGTAAGTCATGGCCTGAAACACCTGGTGGAGCAGAACTGCTCACTTCTGGTGACATTCAGATAAATAGAGTAAAAGTAAGGGCCGGAACCCAATGTCCCTTCCAAGGGTACACCCCAATGACCTGACTTTCTCCCAGTAGACTCCACCTCCTAATGGACCCATCAGTTCCCAAGGACACCACAGGAGACAAAGCCTAGCCTTTAACAGGTGGACCTTTGGGAGACATTCCAGATCCACACTACAGCATTGAGTTTAAGAAAATAAACACAAGTGAAGCTTCGATCATTGTATGATGCATTAATAAAAATGACTAGAAAATGGTAGCACCAGCACCACCAAGGAAACCTGCAGCTATATAGTAATCTACTCATCTACTCTTGCTTTTGCTTGAAGATTGGTCATTTTATGACCTAAATGCATTCAGGTGGTAAAGGTTGTTACAATTTGGTCAGGTTACGCACAAAGGGATCTCAACTTTTCTTCCCATGACTAGCTATGGGTTTAACTTTTAGTTTGTTTGTTTTTATATTCTTTTTATCTCATTTTATTTCAAGGCATATGTACATACTATATATCCATTGCTTCTGTATATTCTAGGACTGCTCTAATTAATTTCACACTGCCATGGTTTGGATGAATTCCCCCCAAAGGTCCATGGGTAAAAGGCTTAGTCCCCAGCCCTTGGTGCTGCTGAGAGGTGCTGGATCTTCACATGGTGGGTCTAGTTGGAAGTCTTCCAGTCATATCCTTGAAGACAATATTAAGACCTGGTAATTCTTCTATCATTCTTTCTTTCCTGGCTGTCATGGGGCTAGCAGCTTCCTCAGTCACGTACACATGTCACAGGCCCTGAAGAAATGAAGCTAAGTAATCATGCACTGAAACCTCAAAAATTGCCAGCCAAAATAAATGTCCTCTTTTTGAATTGGTTATCTTTGCTCTTTTGATATAGTAGTAGAAAGATGACTAAAATACACATTTTTTCATGTAGTCTTAATAATCCAGAGGCAATACAAGTAAACTGAAATCACATTTAAGAAAAAAGAAACAAATGTTCAGAGAGAATGGACTATTTTCCAATAATGAAGTTTTACAGATGGTTAGATGACCACTCAAATATAGTTACCATTGGATTATATCAATGATATATTTCTGTCATATAATCTCTCAAGTATCAGCTACATAAAATAGGAAACATAAGTCAAGAGATGGTGAGAAAGAAATTTGTAAAGGCTCACAATAGATAGGTTTCACTCAGATTTTGAAAGATGTATGCTAAATAGCATAAGGTAAAGAAGAACATGTTATAATTTAGATACCACGTGTCTCCTGAAAGCTTATGTAAGACAATGCAAAATGTTTAGAAGTGAAATTTTGTGTTTTGAGGGTTTTAACATAATTAGTGCAATAATTTTCTGATATGCATTAACTGGGTGGTGACTACAGGCAAATAGGGTGTGGCTGGAGTAGTGGGCCATGTAGGCATGCCCTTGGGGTATATATCTTGTCCTTGGTGAGAAGTCTCTCTCTGCTTCCTAGTGGCCATGTCCTGAGCTGCTTTCCTCTATTACATTCTGACCTCGGGCCCAGAGCAATGAAACCAACCATCTGTGGACTGAGACCTCTGAAGCCATGAGCCCCTAATAAATTTCCCTCCTCCAAAATCATTCTTGTCAGATCTTTTGGTCACAGTGGCAAAAAATCTGACTCAATGAAAGCATGAACAAAGAAATGAAAGTGAGGGTTTGAAGGACTCTTTGTGGAATCATGAGGACCGGTCAGAAATTAAGTTGTTAGTTGAGGAGTTTCAGAGTGAGTAGAAAGTTAAGAGTCTCACATTGAGACTTTCAGAAAAGTGGCATCCATGAATGACTTTAGAGAGAATAAACTATATTTAGCAATAATAGTTAGGACAATAATAAGAGTCTCTGTTGGGTTGTGATTCTTGACTGATCTGTTCCATCATTCACTTACCTACTATTTTTCCAAGACTTTTTCCATTGCTTACACAGACCAAAATACTTATGGTAATCAGAAATGGGATGGAGAAATGGTGTAGGAAGGCAAACTGAGGCTCCTCTGTGGTATTAGAGGTACTGATTTAGACCTGTGCAGGAAATGATGGTGATAAAGCAAATGGGAATCTGCTTAAAACTGGGAGACAGATAAGGCTTCTTATTATGTGGCTGAAATTGAAAGAACAGTAGCACTTGGATGGATATAAGAGTGTATATGAAAGTAAGGAAGAAACCGATTTAAGCAGACTTGTGCCTCACCAAGTAAGTGCCGGGAAGTTCCCCATGCCCTAGGAACTGCAAAGGGTTGAGTTAAATAGAACCTGAACCCAGAATCAAGTAGTGTAACTTCTGTCTTTTCCTATAAACAGTGGGAATCAATCCACCAATAAGAAGCTGGGAGAAACCTGGTAAGATCCTCAGTTCAAGAAAATGACTCAACTTTCATTGTGGACATTAATTACTAGAGTCAGGGAAGGCAGGTGGGGATGCAGGCGTGCCGATGGTTCAGGGATAAGGACAAAGCAAGCACCTGTAATCCCCATGAGATACTTCAATAAAGGTTTATTTCTTTTGTGAAGTGCCACATACGTACAAAATAAACTGTCAGGGGCCCACAGGAAAGTACGTTTTTTCTCTTTTCCCAAAATGGTACTGTGCACAATGTTGAACAAAATGGAGTGGAGTTTTGTACGCTGGCTCCACTCCCACCACAGTGAAGTTAGAAAACTTTTTTTTTTCTGTTGCTACTTCTGGAAAGATATTTCCTTCCCACATGGCCTAGAGGGAACCGGCCCTGCTTTAACAGGCAACGTGACCCCAGCCTCTGGGGGTGCAGGATCTTTGACCTTGAGACTGCTGCAGCCTTTGAATGACTGCCAAGATGTGTGGCTGGAGCACCCTGGAGAGACACTGCTGGACTCAGAAAAGATGAGGAGGGATTTTTAACAAGTGCAGAAATATTTATCAGTACAGAAACTGAAGAGTCAGAAACCATTGCAATGAAGATTAACTTCAGCAATCAAGCTAATGATGGCTCACATTTTATTGAGGACTTTAATAGGGGCAGACATTGTTCCCAATACTTTCTGGAGACTTTCTTATTTTATTCTGATAAGCTGTGAAGTGCCATATTAGGGCCCAAGAGAGAAATACTTAAGATGCTTAAATTAAATGAATTTGAGGAGAGATAAATCAAGGCACAATATCCTTAAGGTTTAGGACCAGCAAAACATACTGTGCAGGATCCCCTTGTAATGGCAGCAGAGGGACACAGACGCCTGCATTGAGTCAGAGTCACTGGGACCGTGCTGGCTGCAGTCTTTCTTCAAAGAAGCAGAACCAATAGGAGATGTCTCTCTGTATCTCTCGTTATATATAACATTATACTATATATTATATATAGTAGAGAGAGATTTATAAGATTTATTTAAGAAATTTATATGCCATCTCATATGTAAATATAGGCAGCTATAAAGAGATATAGATGAGATATATAAAGAAATTTATTTTAAGGAATTGATTCATGTGACTGTGGGGGCTGGCAGATCTGTAATATGCAGGGTAGATCAGCAGGTTGAAAAATCAGACAGGAGTTGATGTTAGAATCGTGAATCTAAAGTTTGTAGGAGAAGCTGGCAGGCAGGAATCTCAGGTACTGTCAGATAGTCTTGAAGCAGAATTCATTTTCTAATAGGCCTCAATTTTGGCTCTTATGACTTTCAACTGATTAGATGAGACCCACCCTATTCATAAAGATTAGGCTTGACTAATTTCCAGTAATTCTGTATGTCTAGTGCATCTACAAAGTACCTCAATAGCAACATCTAGGCAAATGAAGCATTAAATAACCAGGCACTATATCACAGCAAATGGACACATGATATTTAATCATTTCAAGCATCCAGAATTCTCTCTCCTTCCTCCTTTTGGTCTTCCTATCAGCCAACAGGAACATCACCCATCAGCTAGGGGTTAAGTGAATCTCCTGATATAATCTGAGAAAGATGGGCCCTCTAGGGTGTACAGCCTCACTACTTTCTCTCTGCAAATACTGATGACCACAAATACACAAGTAAAGAATGTTTTTGAAAACAGGGTTTGTCATTTATAACACTTTACATAATTTTTGTAGTTTTTTATGTTCCATATTTTTAAACTTTGTTCCCCATCAGGGACTAGTATGTTACTAATACATAGGTTCAATAGGAGGAGATTAGATAATTTATTAGGGTTAAAAAGCCAGAGTGGTAGATTTAAGATTTGTTCCTAGGTCTGCAAGCATTAATTTGTTTAGTGTCATCTGCTTTCTGTCACAGTTCTTCAAACCCCTGTGCACATCAGTCTAGAGTACCCCTGAGCATATTGGAATCAGCTCGTTTGTGACATTGCTTCAAACTCCAAAATTTTAATTATCTATTTCATTAATGTCTTTTATTAATGTATAATACCTTAAAGGAAAGTGTGAAATAGTTTTTGACACCTAGATTTAATTTATACAACCTATTATGTTTCTTTACAATAAAATAGTATCACTTTGTGCCCAGTGATAGCAAATAAGATGTTCTTTTTAAAGAAGGTATTCTCTTTTCTAGTATCTATAGCTCTTCAAACTTAGCTTGCTTTTTTAAAAAAATAGTCTTTCAGTTTAATCCTAAACAACAGTATTGTTTTTTAACAGAAAGAAACTCTTCATACCCAACCCTGTTACTTGTGTCTGAATACAGATGCAACTGTTCCAAGGTTTTCTATTTCTTAGTCTGGTTGGTTTTATTTTCAGAGACAGACTAAGCTTATTTTATTTCTTTTTGAGACTTCATTAGCTTATCAACTTTATTTTGTAGGAATGGAAACTGGCATCTGACACTTTCTAATTGCTTTTTATTTCTTCTTGACCCAGTGAAGGCAGAATGAGCTAAGTATTTTGCATAATGATTTGTAGGGTATAAACCAGTTACATCCCAAATATTTCAGGTCAGGAATCACCATAGTTACTCTATGAAATAAGTAATAATAAATATTTTAGGTTTTGAACTCTATCACTGTATCACTTAAAGAACCACAGAGAAAAGTATTCATGCCTGTGTTCCAATAAAACTTTATTTAGAAACATTTATTTGAATTTCATAAGATTAGCCCTTTGTTGGTTTTTTAAAGAAATCACATAAAACATAAAAATTATTCCTCATAGGCGGCTATGCAAAGGTTGTGCTGGACATGACCCCTGGTTGTCATTTGCTGACCCATGTTTTGGAAAAATCCCAAAGCACACTTTCAATAGAGATTCATTGCACATTTACCACACAGGTTTTCAAGATGATGATTAGAGAGATATTAAATGATATGCTTTGTATAGTTAAACAAAAGGGTATTTTAAAGGTTTCTCAGTCTCCCCAGAAGACTGAGGATACCAAAATACCCTGCACTTCCACCCAGCTTCATGTAATCCTTGTGGCTTCAGTGCAACTCTGAGCCTGCCACTTAAAATACCAATGACGGTGTGAGCAGCATCTTATTCTGTTTCATAGGACGCACTGAAGTTGGCTTTCACCTCATATTCTTGAAGAGTTCAGAATCTGGAGACTTCTTGGTCACGACTTTTCTTTCTTAATGAATACCAAAGTTCAGACCAGTGTACACAAGAAAGTTACAAACTCTCTTTCCAAGGATTTCCAAATAGAAACTTCTAAAGCAGTGGTTCTCAACCTTAGCAACCTGACAGCCATTACCCAGATAGACTTTAAAATTCCTAATGCTGAAGCCACATGCAAAAATGATTAAATCAAAAATCTCTGAAGGTGGGATTCAGCCATACGTAATTTTTAAGATATCCTAGGATAATTGAATATATACATAAAGTTGGGACAGCTTTTCTAAAACAAAGGTTCTGTGTTCAAAACCACAGAATTGTAATACTAGCACATGGATTGTAGGAGGTATAACTGGTTTGTTGTGTATATATGTACACTTATATACATCTATACACACACACACTTACACTCACATAAAAGATCCAAGTGAAGTATAGAAAAATTTCACTTGATTTTCCAGTCCTTTATTTAAAAAATTGACACCCTTAGAAATTGTCTCCATGGCCACTACCATCTCCCCCCAGAACCACTTCCCAAATATCAATTTCTGCATCCATAAAATAAGAAAACAGATAGAACTTTAAATTTTAAAATGTCTATTATATTGCGGTAGGGAAAGAAATTCAGGCTGTTGGTGTAGATGTAATGATAAGGGTTGATGAGAAGGAAATTGATTGATAGTCATTTTCTTTAAGGGAACAAAAAGCAGCTACTGTTCCAAGTAAGTGAATTTGTATATCATCTGGATACCCCTTTGTTAACAAGGAGGGGCTCAGATGCAGACATCTGCTAACAAAAGTGCTTATTGTACAGTTCAGCTCTCTCACCAGACTTTCAAGAACACGGGGTGACATTTGCTATGTTTTTTGTTAGGCTTTGGAGTCAAAGCTCAGAACCAGATTTCCCATGGTTAGTCAAGGTCAAACACACTCTGGTTCAGTATCTGGGCCTACAGTCACAGACATTGAACTTGTAAGTGCACGTCTACTGTCCTAACCTGTGGGTAATGTGCCTTCTTTGTTTGAACTGTACCTAGAAAGAGCCTGTGAAAAGTGGCAAAGGGGGAAGGGTCCTCTGGATGGGATAAAAGGCAGATGCCATTTTAAGAGGGGGACTCTTTGCCTCCCAGGCTCACTTTTACCCCTGAGGAGAAGTCTGTTCTTTGCATCCTTTTATTAGATAAACCTGCTTCCTTTCACTTCTTGCTTTACCTAAATAAAATTACTTGCTATGATAGCCCCAGTGTTCTGTGAGATTCATTCTTCGCGTCCATAGAATAAGAACCCAGCAGCGATATCAGGTCAGTATTAATATCATCTTCTTTCTGTCAATCTAATAAGAGAGAGTGAAGTGGAACCTGGCTTTTGATTTGTGTATGAGTCCATATTATAAATATTGAAAAAGAAAAAATGTTAGAAAAAAATGTTAGATAAAAACTGAGCTGCTATCCAATGCCATGTTGTTTGGTCAGAAGATGACCTACATTAGTGCATTTTGTGTTTTAAAAAATACCTAAGATTAGGTAACTTATGTAGAAAACACTTTTTAGTTAGCTCATGGTTTTGGCTACAGGAAGTCCAAGACTAGGTGGCCACAACTGTCAAATTTAGTGAAGGCCTCTGGCTATATATAGCACCACATATCAGATGGCATGAAAGTGGGAGTCCAAGCCATGGGAAAGAGAGTCATATGGTACAACAAGGCAGGTCAGAAAGCAAGAGAGTGAAGAGTGGCCAGGCCCACCATCTTATGACCTTTTGCTCAGTGTAATTAATCCATTCTTGTGTGACTTGCAGGAACCAATTCACCAGACAGAGTCACCATGACCTAAGTACCTTCCAATGGATACCGCCTCTTAAAGGCTCCACCACCTCAACACCACTCTGAGGAGCAAGTTTCTCAGTACATGGACCACTGAGGAATAGATCACATGCAAGTCATAGCACTGGGGATTAGGGTGTTCAGATCTATGCTTCAGGAGAAACATTATTGACTCACGAGGAGGATACATTTAAATGAATAAAGTTGAGGGCACAGCAGAAATTAGGAGCAAATTGTAATTGTGCACGTGGGAACAGATGAGGCATAAATTGGGAAGCTCCAGTAGAAACAAAAAATATTCAGTAAGACTTGGTGAGCAACCAAATGTGAAGAATAGAAATTTTCTAGCTTCTTGAGAATATGTATATTCAAACTTGAATTTTGAGGCATATGGTTCAATTCTGTGATGTGTACTATAATGGTCTCTCCAGCTGTAGTTGTGTTGACAATAATTAAAAATCTAAATACTGACACAGATAAAGTGCTTCTGTAATAATTCAACGATCAAATTAAGGAATCTGGTTCTATCCAAATTGATTTTGCAAAATATTTGGATGCTCCAAGTCATGTCAGTAGATTCTTATTTAAAATGATTCATGTAGTTACTTTAAGTTACAAGAAAATTCACATGAATTCCAAGAATCAATCTAGAAGATAGCAAGCAATTTTTTTGCCCTCAAAAATGTTTATTATTTGTTATTAAGTCATGGTTTTATGTTTTCTGGATCCCTTAGAAACTCCTTATATGTTTAGCTTGGGCTTGTGAAAGCTGGGTAGTCTCAAGGTAAATCCAATAATGCCAAAAATTCTATAAAAGAAATAATAATACATATTTTAGATTTTTTACTCTGTCATTGTATCATTTAAGGAGCCACAGAGAAAAGGGAGGAAGATATTATGCTTAGTCCAGAATCAAAGGTAAGGGACTCTACACAAGTTCATTGGAGTCTGCCAATGTAGCACACTAACTAAAGTGTTTACTACAAACACAGATTGGTTGCACAGGAGATTAAAAATATGTTACATTATGACTCATAGAAAAATAGATTAAAGAAAAACATATGAAGCGGGAAAACAATATCACTTCATTGATAATCAGTTCATGACAAATAAAAAAAGTTACATTTTGCATGTCAAATAACATAGCAACTTAATATAAAGCAAAATGCTTTACAGTTTAAGAAAAAATACCAAAAATTCAAATATGGTGGGGCTGGGGGTATACCTCAGTATTAGAGATCTTGCCCAGCATGTACATACCATATCCTGGGATCAATCTCCATCACCACACATGCACACACACACATACACACACACACACACAAATGCCATTATGGAAAAGTGATCTATCTAAGCCAAAGGAGGAACCATCAAAGACTGCATTAAAACTTAATATAAAAAAAAACATGCAAAAAACAAATCTCTCTCATACTGTAGCACATTTGAATAGAGAAATTTATTTTAGGCTCAATTGTAATTACAAAAAAAATCAAGATATTCTCTTTGGGTCACTTCCCTTTTCACCTGGTTTCTGTTAATATCTCATTTATTTGAAGGTGAGCAGTTATTTTCACTGACTCCTGTCAAAGTTTTGGCATTTAACTGCACTCTCTTCTGTTAGGAGAGATTTTGTTTATTGTTCCTATTGCCTAGCAAGTTTAACATGGAGAAAACATTCACTCTTAAATAATTGACAGAAACTTTGCCAGAATGCCACACAATAAACTACGAAATCCAAAGTTACCGCTCCATGGCACCATGCATGCCCTTTCCAACCTGCTCCTTCCTACCTCCTACTTCCATGTTAGAGGCTGCATTAGCCAGAACTCTGGGCTCCAAATGGATGTGAGAACAAGATGATAATTGAGTATTTCTGGAAATAAATGTCCCCCGATAATCAAAAAGCGGAGTCTTACAAATGCAGTTGTCTCTGAAATTTCTGATGGACGATGTTGGCTTTTGATTGAGAAGTGGGTGCTCAGTAACAACTTACATTGTCTCCCTTCTCCCTGTCTGCACCCTTATCTTGCCTCTGAGCCTGCCTGTGCTTTGGTTTTGAGGTGATTTGCTTGGGCTTCATCTCTTCCCGCTTCGTAGGCTCTTTGAGGCAGAGACCATAATTTATTCATAGTTCTTCACCTGATATACAGGATTCGGTTTTTGGTATATTGGAGGCAAACCATGAATATGTATGTGCCAGTTCCCCATTTTTTTCACCAGAAACAAAACAAAATAAAACAGAGACCTATATCGTACACAACAGAACGAGACCCTCCAACAGAAGTGTACTAAATTCAAAAGACATGGAAAAATTTCCAAATGAAAGGCAGTGAGTAAAGAAAGGGACAGCAGAGGACAAACTGAGAGAGCTGTAGTGATACGTTTGAAAATCAACGAAGCCAGAAAAAGTTCTACAGCTGGAAAAACGTAAAGGCTTAGTTGCACACAAAATGACAAGCCAGAAGCAGGGCCATCTTCATGGCCTTGTGACCTGAAGAGTCACATGGCCCCCTGTGCCTGGTTAGATCCTCCCTGTCATTACATTGAAGTCTATGACAATTTTTAATATAAGAAAACCCATAATTTCATTTTGCACTACAAGGTCATGTGTGCTGCTACAAAACTAAAATTTGAGAAAATAAAAGCCTCCAAATTTCCCCAAACTTCAACATGTATGGTATCATAATATACTATTGGTTAAATCTAGGGTTTGGGGATGCTATGTGTGCCTTACCACTGAGCTACCACCTCATCCACAATGTAGTAACATTCCTGATATACTTGTCATTTCTGCATTCTATATGCTTTTATAAAATCTAAAAATAATTCTATAAACACACACATTGTTTCAATCCCTTTTATTTACCCTTTTAGAGTAATTGTCTACTTTTATAATATCATATAAAAATGACTAAATGGTAATCCAATAATTTAAATGTATTTTGTACTTTGTCAATCAGTATTTTCCATAATTATCTTATTTGTATTACTTTTCTACCCCAGTGGTTAAGTTTGTCAGGTGAAGCAACTGAGAAACAGAAGGAACTAAGTAGAGAAAATGGGACTTTTAAACAGAATTAAAGTACTTTTCCCCTAATACTGAGTGTAATATTTGTAAAGTAGCAAGTATTTTGCTGTACATTACACACAAGGTATAAATCATTTGATTGTTTTTCAAATGACTTTGATGTCTACGATAGTCTAAATACATTCTTAAACCAGGTTGCCACAGGTTCCTGTGAGTCCCAAACCTACTTTGATCAGAAACATCTAGGAAATTGCTTTAGCGACTACTTTGTCATGTTTTCATGAGACCTGGATTTGTTTTCTTCCAAAGCTGTCAGGAGGCACAGGCAGGTTTATAAATAGAAGTAGTATGGCAACTGCCTATTCACTGAAAGAAATGTATTGTATGTGCCTGAGCTTTAGCACACATACTCAGTAACATTTCACATGTTGGCCATAGAAAATAAAGCCACTTTTTGTTTTATGAAATAGAATGCCAATCAAAGTTCAATAAGCTTCTTTTTTTTTTTTTTTGGAGAATTTGATTCTCTTAAATTTTGGGTCTTACAATTTAATGAAAATTCTTAGGTCAGGTTAAAATGATTTCTGGGTGGTGGCCTGAAAACATATCCTACACATATGTTAGCAAAATGGGAATAGTCCCAACACGACTGAAAACATTAGAGAATTAGTGAATTCTAAGGTAAATCAGGCAAACGAGTTTCTGAAGAAGTGCAGTTACGTTTTCAGTACTGCCTTTGAACATCAATTGCACATGTCATGTCAACGGTCTCAATATTTCTTTAAAATAATCTGGATGATTCAATCAGCAGAGCACATATTGGTTAACTTTCGAAGAGAATCATTCTGCAGAAAGTATATTATTTGACTCTTGATTCCAACCTCATCATCATACTAAAGAATCCAAAGAAATATTAGTTGAGTTCTTGGTGCGTACCCAGGGTTATGTTACCTTCTTTGACTTTATTATTTCACTTAATTCTCACAAATTTCCTGAGAAATGGATGTTATTTCCATAATAGTTTTAGATGTAAGAAGTTCTGATTTAGAAATAAAAGGGAGCTGGCTCTCCAGCAGCAACAATAACAACAGAAAGCCCTGAATTAAACTCTTCGCTGATTTCTGTTGTTTAGATATTTTTCTCATGGCCGGTTTCAAGTGATCTACATGATGTCACTGAGTGTGGAATGGAGAAGTGGAATGGAGAAGAGATGTCGCCACGATTTCTTACAGGCTGATGCAGAAAGCTCCAGCACACAGCTTGCTGCATAGTTATCAGTTATGACATTTAATTTCCCTCCTCATAGTACAGGAGCTGGGTCCAATAAACATTTCTCCTTTCCTACTTAACTGTACATTTGGCTTTGTTGATCGATGGCACTTGAAGGCTAGACCAGAACAGGAGGATCAGGCTTCTCTTCCTGGAACCTCAGAGCTTTCTTTCAGCATGGAAGCCAGTAGATTGATCACCAAAAAGATTAGCAGCCCTGGAAGAAAATTCTCTGCCTGTTGGTGAATGGTGCCTACAAACCAGCTCTAGCTCATGGCCAAAGATATTTCTTTGCCACCAGCATCCTGCATGATCCTGTGGCAGCCTATTAACTACAGGAAGAAACATCTCAGCCGTGGATGGTAAAGAGGGAGCAATCTTGCAAATTCTCAGTTCTTTTCTTGTTCACTTTTCCTCAGCCTACACACATATTCTGCTTCCTGTGTTTGCAATATCTGGTCTTCATAGATTTGTCTTTATCCTTTTTTAATAATCAGTCATCTACTAAATCCATCATGTCATTACATCATTTATATTATCAACGTGGTTTCTATTTCCTCTCTGGACATTGATTGATACATGACCTTCATAAAATAACTAAACAAATAAATGAAAAGCAGAATGCTAACCTCTCACCTTTCATCAAAAACTTCCTAGCATCATAAACAAAGATTAAATAAAATCATTCTTCAAAGAATTAAGGATTAGTGCAATCTGAATTAAATAATAAAATAGCAATAACAATAATAATCATTCAGTGCTTATTTTATGTGAGAAAGGTACCAAGATATTTGTTATGAAATAAATTATCCTCAAATTTTTCTTTGAAGTAGGCAGTCATTCTAAAGACAAAAAAATAGAAGGCCAGATATATGCTCCTGAAAGACAGCAAAGTCCGAACTGTAGGAAAGTACTACACATTTTATTCCCTTGATAAATACATTCTATTGCTTTAACAAAATATATCTTTCATTACAACTTTTTTATTCTTTTCGGAACTGGGGACTGAGCCCAGGGACACTCTACCACTGTGTTATATCCCCAGAAATTTTTATATTTTATTTTGTAACTCACAGAGGCTGACCTCTTGACTTGTGATCCTCCTGCTAAAGTAGCTGGGATTACAGGTGTGCACCACTCTGTCTGGCTCACTACTATTATTAAGATCTTGATTTGAAACACATAAATGTGTGATAGAAAAAATGGAAATAACTATATGATTAGTTTTATCACATTATGATTTATTCCAAAAGTATTTTATTTTCTTATAAATAAAATACTTTTGGAATAAAAGTATTTAGAATCTTCTGGAATAAAAGAAATGCAGATAGTTTCTCAGTCACTGTTTCCCTTGAAGAAATGACTTGGAAACTAGAAAACTTGCTACATTTGGTGAACACTGGAATTTTCTCAACTAATGCTAAGAATAAAAGAGCTGCCAAATTCTTTAATTATCCTTAATATTCAATTCTCAAGTATAATGAATTCCACTTTCACACATATCCAGAAAATTACATGGGAAAGTTAATATATTGCCTTTCACTTGGTTTCAGTGAATACCTCAATGTAAGAACAGAATTTAGCCTGAAATCATTGGCAGAGTCACATTTATTCTCCCAGCATTTAGATCAGATGTCAATCTTGCTCACGTCCACTGCTCTGCCACTTTCAAACCATAACTTAAAGATGTGCCTCTAATGGCACAATATATTTGCAGTGTGATCATGATTTAGACCATGGAGGTACTAGTGTGACTTATAAAACATGTCATCGCCTTCACCACATTTTCATCCTTCTTGCATTTAAGCAGAGGCGTGTGACTGTGGCAACAGTGGACATAATGATTTATATCGTTTTCAGAATGAAGCACTGAGAAGCCAGCAGTTTTCTTCCCAGCAGTGCCATCAAAGTGTGTGCTCATGTCCTGAGGGTGCAGATATCATAGGCCTTCTCAACCTTCATGCCATTGACATCATGAGTTAGGTCATTGTGATTGGGAGTGGGGCAGAAGTGGGGATTTTTCCATTGTAAGATGTACAGTAGCATCTCTGACCACTACCTATTATATTCCTCTGTCATTCTCTCCAGTTTTCACAATAAAAAAATATATTCTGACATTGTCAAACATCCGTTTGGGGAAAATTGCCCCAATTTGAGATCTCCTGAATTAGCGGATGGAGCTTCCACACACCTGGTTTTCTGAGAGACTAAGTGACCACAGCATGTCAATTATTTATAATTTTTTTTTTTAAAGAGAGAGGGACAGTGAGAGAGACAGAGAAAGAGAGAAACAACTTTATTTAGTTTTTCACATGGCCTTCTTTGCTCCAACACTTAGTTGTGTACGTGGTGCTGGGGTTTGAACCCGGGTCCTCCTGCTTGCCAGGGAAGCACTGAAACCGCTGAGCCACCGCTCCAGCCCCAATTATTTATAATTTTAACAGCAAAGTGAAGCACCCAAAGATGCACTTGTACATGCAAGTAAATAAGTGTAGTGGTTTAGATGAAAGGCAGCTCCAAAAAGCTCAACATGTGAGACAATACAAAGGTTGAGCGGTGAAATGATTGGGTTATGAGAACCGTAACCCAGTCAGTGAATTAAACCCCTGATAGGGATTACCTGGGTGCAAATAAAAGCAGGTAGGGTGTGTCTGGAGAGGCTGAGTCATTGGAGGTGGCTTTGGTGTATATAATTTGTATGTGGAGTGGAGTTTCTCTCTTTGCTTCCTGGAGCCAAGTCTTCTACCAGGATTTCTGCCTGACCTCGAGCTCCAAGGAACAGGGCCAGCCTTCTATGGACTAAGACCTTTAAAACCGTGAGCTCTCAGATAAACTTTTGCTTCTAAAGTTATTCTTGTCCGGTCTTTTAGTAACAGCAACCAAAAAGTTGACTAAAACAATAAGGAAAACAAAATTTTTATGTTAAATCAATGAGATTAGGATTTTTTTCTAAATGTTATAGAACACATTTCAATTAATACATATTCTGTATATTTTTCTCCAAGTCATTTATGCCCATGGATTCTGTTACTCAATAATGATTGACCTTTTGTATTTTATACTCAATTTCTTTCCTAACATCCTTTAACCTCATCCATGTGTCTTAGTGACGTCACTCATTAATGATAATTAAGGTACCATAAGCTTACGTACTTTTTGCCACTAATTTTTCTCTTGTGATGTGAACAAATTTGAAAAACTAGGAGTCATTCTTATCACCTCTCTTTGCTTCATCTGGCAATAATTCCCATGAAATTCACCTTAACGGTATCTCAGATTCTCCTCTTCTCTACACCTCCTGCTACCTGTCTTCACAAGCTGCTATTGTATCTGGCCTGGATCAATAGAACAGCATTGTCACTTCCAAAGCTGATTCCCGTATGGGGTACTGTGTTTTCCACAAAACAGATAGAATAATTCTTTAAAAATGAAACTCTGTCTACATCATTTCTGTGACTATATCTCAAAGATTTTCATATTTTTTAAACTAAGACCAAAATACATGACTTCCTGGCAGTGTTCATACTCTATAGTCTCATTTCTCATTTTTTTCCCCTATAAATCCCTAATCTTCACCTTAGGACAGCTTTTGTATCCTCCTGTTTGCTAAGCATTTTGCCATTAGAGGTCACCGTGCAAGCCATTTCCAATTCTAGGAGTTCTCTTAGCCCAACACATCTGCTGAGTCATCCCCTAAATTCCTTGGATCACAGCACAAGGTCACCTCTTCAAGAAAGTCTTCTTTGAAATTCTCAGCACACCAGACTACCCATAACTTTTCTCAAAATTGGATCATTTTCCTCAAAAGTGATTATGTCACTGTGATTATTTATAACACCTGTTTCTCACTGGATTATAGATTCTCTGAGGATGGAAACTCCTCTCAGTAGCGTTTTTGTCTGTTTGCTTTTTGGCTTCGTGACACATGGTGTACTGCCTAGTTTAACATAGTCTCTATTTTTTTTTTAATGGAAGTAACTTGGTTCATTAGAAGGACAAGCAAAAGTTAAGATTATATAAAATCATAAAAAATTTTCAGATTTCAATTCATGTTTCCCTCTTATTTAACCCATAGAAAAAGTAAAATTTTCACCCTTAAAGGAAAGATAGTTATAAAATGCTATATGATATATTTAGCTGATGTATGCTACAAAAACAAATGTTAACAGGATTATTGAAAGACCTTTTATATCAAATCCTGAAGTCCATACTAATAGATAACACACTACAATTCTGCATTCATGTTTTCTATAATTTGAAATACTTTCAGTTTTGCCAACCCACATTTATTTTGGTTTTTCAGTTTTCTTTGTGTGTGTGGGTGTGTGGGTGTGTGGTATTATGTGCACATCAGCATTCGTACAAGCAATATGTCCATGCTGAGTAACTAGGTAAATCTAACACTAGCAGGGCATTTAACACCAAATTAATTTCCTGTGAAACCCACTACATCTGTGTTTCAATTACTAAAATTCTAAATTTAGTAGAAAATATAAGTACATTTTCTTATTATCACTGCATTAGTATTTCTAGGGCAAACAAGAATAACAACTACAGTGGTTATTAGGGAAATGGTATTTCAGTGAGAATTTATGCTTACCAAATATAAATGTCTTATTCAGATGGCATTTATGTGATTGGCTCTATTTTGGGGACAAGCATTTCAAGATATAAATTCTCCCTTCAAACACAAATATATAGCATTAGCTTCCACTTAGAATCAGTTTTGGTTTTTTGTTTGTTTTTTTTTTTTCTGGCAACTAGACTAAATTTCTTAGAACTTAACATTCAGAGATTTTTTTAAGAAACATGCTATCCTCATAAGGATGTTTATCTTAAATATGTATGAATGAGGATGTTTTTGGTTAACACTACTGGTCTCACAGGGCTTCCCAAGATACTTTCTGCCCACCTCTTGTTCCAGGAAAGGCATGCCCTCTACCTAGCCACCCAGACTAATGAGCTGTATCTCTAATGCTGTCTTTTTTAATGAGGCCCTATTTTTCAGCCCAATAAGTAATTTATGTATTGATTTTGAGAAAGACTTTCACAAAGACTGATAACAAGGTTGCTTGTAAATACATTCTTAACTCTGCGAAAATTCATTTTGATCATTTTTATGAAGCATTAAGGAATTTCCAAATGATTGTGAAAACATAAATAAATACAGGCATTCAGGATGCTTATGTTTTCCAGAAATGCATTTTATTAGTAGTATATTGCTTTTAGACTTTGTATTATCATTGCAGAAGGCAGAATAGTATCTTGAGAGGTAATGCACTTCTCATTCTGTTTCTATCTTGTATTTTTTAATGTTTTCCCTTTGCATCATCAGATTTTGATATTACTGTATCTTGTTGAAGTAGATAACAACCTTGAGTGACTCTTACTAAACACACCTGAAATTGAAAGGGTATTGATCTCAAAGCAATTCCATTAAGTCAGTATGCAAGTTATACATGAAATTGGATGTTCTAACTTTTAAAAAAGTCAATATAATTCTGAATGCAAAACAGAATATATACATTGCATGTTATTATAAACTAAATACATACATATATGTACATGTACACATACACATATTCTAAATATATATGATTTCTCCAAAATGAATTAATGCTCATTATTTAGATTTTAACTCTAGTTTCACCTTCCAGGGAAACATTCCAGCTCCTACTAATGAAAATGAAAGAGTAAGCCAAGGTTTTGCTCCCTCTCTGCTTGCCTGCCTGCCTGCCTCTTCTCTCTCCTTCCCTTCCTTCCTTTACTCCCTCCCTTCTTCTCTTTCTCTTTCTTCCTTTGGCCTTATCCAGTCTTCCTAGCACATGATCTCAGTTTACATGTTTCTTTATACAGTTATTCACTTGATTTTTTTCACTAATGTCTCTCTGTCATTATACCGTTCCATGTAATATATGATTCCAGGCAATATATAATCCTCTTCCTCATCATGTTTTCACAGCCAAGAAGAGAGATAGGCATACCATAAGATTTGATTGAAAGGTTTTAATAGATGAAAGAATAATGGAAGCATCTGATTTTCAATAGAAGATAATGTGTTGTCTCAGTGCTCCTTGAATTAGAATAAGTAGGTACTAGTTTAAGTTCTGTTTTAATTTCTGGTTTACTAAGTACCTTACAGATGACACTTACCATTTCAAGGCACATTGTTGCTGGTTACGTGAAACAAAGCAAAATAAAATAACCAAAGCAAAAAAAAAAAAAAAACATCAGAAAAAGAACTCCCTCTACCCCTATACACATTGCTAACAGTAACAAGCTGTTAATCCAATTATCATGCAGTTGTGGTTTATATGCAACTCTTAAATGGAAAACTTATTTGAAGGATATGATCTAAGAGATAAGATGGATAAAATTACTATTTCTTCTGCTTATCTTTAGACTTCATTGCCTGGAGTGTCTCTTTTAGCAATATTACACCATTGTTTTAAGTCATTGTTTTCTTCGGTATGGGTCTGACTTTCCAACTTTAAAATGAAGAATGTAGGTGACCCTGAAAATTTCTTCAAGTGCTGATATTCTGTGAAATCTTTTTTTGTAATATGACAAAACAGAGAGCCGTGCGTAAGAGTTTCATTGCAATGATACTGTATTATATGTTCAAATAGCTTAAGTGCACACATAAGATTTTTAGTGTGAATCTACCACCTCTATGCATGGTGCTAAGTATAACTAGCATCAGGGGAAGGAGGGAAGGAAGAAGAGAAAATAGGTGTTTATAGGATTAGATATCTTCTTCATGGTCAAAGTTTTTGTGTTGAGGCTGGAGGTGGATCCATGGCTAAGACACTACATTCTTTGTTCAAATCCCAGGACTTCTTTTAGTTCAGATCAAGCCCCATTTTCTCCAAAAATCTTTTGACCTATGCTCTGTCCTTACCAAGAGGTCTCGCTGTCCTCATAAGTGGCAACAGATTTGGCATTCATTACTTCTGCTGTTTTTGAGAGTTCTGAGAGTGTACGTACCACCGTCTTTATCATATTAAAAGTATTTTTGGCTAAAAATACTGTGCTTATCTTAGAGTAAGCAGAACAGGGACTAGGAAGATAAACATATAAAGAAATAAGCAAATAAATAAATAACGCTTTAAATTTGTTTCTGATTAAGAATCCTGTCACCATCATCAAGTAAACTTACCTCATATGTGAGTTTTCTCATAACACATCTGTAAAAGGTTTAAATGCATAATGAAATCTGCTTTTTTAGGGTTCTTATGAGAAGGGTAAGTAAGATGACTGGGTAGAGTTTATGTTGGCTGCAGAACTCCGTTGTGGGGAAAACTAGAAACTGAAACTTTAATTTCCAATGCAAAAGTAGGATAGCCCTCCTCTTATAATTCAAATTTGTGCCGAGGTATGAGGAAGAAAATTTGTTTAAGAATTATATCTTGGAATAAAATAATCTTGAAAGGAAGTAGCTGAGGGCTGGAGTGGTGGCTCAATCATATCATCCTTGCCTGGAATGCACAGAGATGCAGGTTCAAACCCCAGCACCACGTACAGAACTAAATGTCGGAGCAATGAAAGCCACATGAAAAATTAAATAAAATTGATTCCCTCTCTCTCTCTCTCACACACACACACACAGACACACACAGACACACACATACACACACACACACACACACACACACACACACACACACTGTCCCTCTCTCTTTAAAATAGACAAATGAAAAGAAGCTGTTGGTTTTAGACAGGGTGGAGACAGGAAAGTGGGAGAGCAGAAGGGGAAAAGAGTGTGTGTCAGAGAGTGAGGTCTCTGCTGTTTCAACCTTGAGACCTGGAGATGGAGAGGCCCATTTTCCATGTGTTTTTCAGGCAATGGCAGGAGTGGCAGGCAGATGGCTGTGTTGGTGACTTAGCTAGTGGAAAGGCTGGATTTTGGTTTTGCTTTTGTCCAGGTATGAGATGAGAAATCTGTGGAGTAAGAGAAGCAGCTAAGGTGACATTTGCCACCCACATTGACTGATTTAAGGAAGACAGGAGCCCCATCCTCTGTCCTGGGAGGGGAACACCTCTGAACCTCCAGGGGGTGTTTTAAGACATGGGTCAGCAGGGAAGCCTCAGAATGACCTTTTGTTACAGGGGAGGACAAGGAGTGACAGAGAGAGTCTTGCTGTGAAGTTGTATTTGCAGAGAAATCTGAAAAATGAAAGTCACTATTTTTTTCTCCATTCCACCAAATATTCCCACAGATGATATTTGGATGTCTCATACATTATCATACACATACCAATGGAAGTCAAGGCCCACATATGCCTACCTTTAATTCTGTCAAATTTATGTGGGCATGATTTTCGTAAAATTGTCTTCATTTATTTCAATCCTGAACAATGCCTGGCCCATGAGGAGAAAAGAACACAGTACTGCTTTATGACCACAGGACATAAAAACCTGGAGACTGTTTTTCAAGATCCCACATTCATTATCCTCTAGAGAAAATCTGACTTTTATTTTCAAATTCGCCATCTTGGACCTAAAGAAATGAAGCATATGCCATCTGAATTACATATCTAACCTTAAGAATTTAACCAGGTATCATTTGTTCATTGATTTATGTATTTACTAAACTATGTGTTAGACATATAGGGAGAACAAGAGGAATTAAACCAGAAATTTACCTGATTTCAAAATCTTCCACTATATATATATATATATATATATATATATATATATATATACACATTTTTTTTTTGGTCCCACACAAAATCCTTCTTTGAGAAGTAAGTCAGTTAATTAGCTTATTAACCTCTACTTTGAAAGTAAAATTATCTAATTATGCTCTAATAAATTTGCCAACAAGACATTATAAAATGACATGGCTGGTGTTTGTGTATATAATCAGAGCAGTTATTGACCTTTCCAACTGACCATTTTTAAAATTCAATATTCTTGCAAATTTCTTTATATAAAGCAGGTTCTTGTCTACTTATTATTTGCTCCTATTTTTGAATGGAGTTTGTACCATCTAAATTAAGCTATCTATAAAGAAAATATTTTTGTATACTTAAGTCATATATTTGACTTTTTAGTATTTATGCATAGATATCTATATTATATATATATGAGGGGTAATTCAATACAGAGGTATATATGTGCCTATTTTCTTTTTATGCATTGGAGCATTGAAGGTTAGCTCATTGACTCCTCAGAAGGGAATTAGTTGCAAGTGCATTTTGAAAATTCAAGAAAGGCTATTCTGTATAAGTATACAAAGGGTTAATTTCTCATAAGTGCACTTTTATTCAAGTTAATAGAGACTACATGAGTGTATCAGTAATACAATTTGACTCAATATTTCCTCAAGTGTAAGATTACATTACAATTATAATAAATGCATTAAAATTGCCAACAAATAACACCTATTAGTTTCTCCACTTTGTTTTTGGAATGATACAAAATTAATTACGCTTTGGGGGGGTGTTTACTTTAGTAAACTCTTTTATTCAAAAGTTACATTCAAAGGAAAAGTGTTCTTTGGGACAATTTTCTGAAGTCCAGAGGATCCTTTAGGCATTTTTTTTTCTTCTTGAAACACAGTAGATCTAAGTTTCAGATATTCACCCTCCAAACCAATTCTACCTTTTTTGTCCCACCACTCACTTTACACCACTTCATGATACTGAGAGGCTCAGTAGCTGTGACAATTTTGAGTATCAGTTTGCTTACCAGAGACAATGCTCTGTTGCATTAAGTGGTTCCATCTCTCAGATCAACAGTCACATCTGCGTGTACAAAGATGAAGAATCTGGGGTTCAGAAACCCAACAATTATCACATAATAAGCAACTGCAAAAGCAAAACAAAGATCAAAGAAATTGCATAGCCACATTCCTATCTAGCATCTTCAACTTTAGAGTCTCACAAAACTCTACCATGTTGCCTCTCTAGAAAACTAAAAGTGAGGTTTTGTCGAGGTTCTCAAATATAGAAACAAAACCCCCATATCACCTGGAGTCATAGGTTTAGTGTTGAAGCTATAAACAATAACTCACTTGGTGCTGACTTCTGCAGTGGTAAATCAAGCATGAGGATCTTGATAGGACTTTGTGCTCCCAGTTCTCCAATGGATTTATGTTCAACCCTGTTATCAAGACAACCTACGCCTTCTACATAGAAGTTCCAAACATCCAGTCTTATTTTTAAATTGAATGAATACCTTCTTTAAAAGTCTCCTTTGCGAAACCATACTTTTCTTTTTATTTAATTATTTTAATTTAATTTTTTGATACCAGGGATTACAACCAAGGGGTGCTTAACCACTGAGCAACATCCTCAGTCTGTTATATTTTTTAATTTTGAGACAGGTTCTCATTGAGTTGCTTAAAGCCTCACCAAGTTGCTGAGGCTGGCCTCAAACTTGAGATCCTTCTGATTCAGCCCCTGTGTCTCTGGGATCACAGGAAAGTGCCACCAGCCTTTTAAAAATGCACACACACACACACACACACTACATGATAAAAGTATCTACAGTGTATGTCATTTGATATAATAATTTCTCTTCTGACCCTTTCGACCAAGTCCACACAGGATATTTATTTTCAGCTACTCACACATTTATCCTTACACAGATTGCTTCAGCTACAGGTCTATCTTCCTGAATTGGTCATTACTTTTTCTTCAATTTTCAATTGCTATTTTCATTGCCTAGAATACAACTCCTCCCAGATCTACAAATGGCTACCTTCTTTTCACAATTTCCTTGGAGAGGTTTTCCTGATGCCTCGAGTCAGTTAATTGTGGAACAACCTATAGGGAAACCAACCATCTCTGTTTGCCTAGAAGTGTCCCAGTGTGTGCCCACAATCTTAGGCAAACTGGGACAGTGGGTCACCATAGATTTATTAAGAAAATGCTCCCAAAATGTTCTAGAAGGGTTGTTGGAGAGACAGGGAAGAAGGGAAGAAGATGCCAGGTGAGTAAAACTACAGGGAAGGTAGCTTAAATCTGATCACACATGGGAATTGGGGAGTGTCAGTTAGATTACAAGTTTTTTTCCCAGTTGAACAAAGGAATTTTTTAATTTCATAATTGCATACACTTCTATAACCCCACACCTGCCCATCAATGGTGACAAGGTCTTCTGGTGGTGGAAGTGAGAAGTAAATTTTCAGGGATTTCCTCCTTTCTGAGAATGTAGACACAACATTTCTTTTAGCCTAAAGGCAGGGTTTCCAAGAGTCACAGGGGTGGTTCACTAGTAGGAAAAGTGCATGGAAGCTGATGGAGGAGCCAATGGAAAGGTCCTCTCCCCATTGGAAAGGTCCTTTTCTGTTACACCACATCATATTCTTCACTTCATTGAGATCCTTGCCAAAATATAGGATTATTTCATGTAGGTATAGAAATCTAGAACTATATCTGTATCATGTCCATATCCATATTTATTTCCATATGTATATCTCTGTATACATTTTAATTACTTTTCTTTTTTGCTTTCCACTAGCATTTAACTCTGAGAATATAGTAACTCTATTTATCTTGTTCAAAATCCACTATGTAAAACTATTCAATAAAAACTGGAGAAATCAATATTAAACCACCATATTTCAGCAAAATGAGAGAGCATGGCCCTTGCCTCAACAATTCAGTTGCTTTATCTCATAATTCTCTTATCCATTTTTATTTTTCTTGTGTTTTCTCTTTTCTGAGGATTCGTTGCAAAAATAGAGTTTATGCTCTGCCATTCTTTAAACCTCTCTTTCCTTGTGTCAATCCTTTTTATTTTTTCTTTAGAAATATTCTAATTCACTAGTCAGTAGAATTTAATTCATAAAAGCATGAACCCTGGAGCATGCTGAGATATGAATTTAATTGTTAAGACATAAGTTCTGGAGCAAGCAGGGAGACACCCTTTTGGAGCACAATCAACCCTCATTAGGGGGTTTCATTTTAGGAAAACTTAACCATAAATTGGGGATATGGTGCCCATTTCATGACTTTAGAATGGACATTGAATCAATTAATATCTGTACAACCAGATAGTGCCTGGCACATGGAAACTTCAGAAACACCAGGTAGCACCAAATGTTAATAAAATGTATTACCAAACCTACATATGGAGTCTGTCATTTTGCACAAGTTATGATTTATTCTCTATCAACTTTCAAAAAGGATCAACTGTAGCCTATTATTTTGAAGTTTTAGTTTCAGTCATCTTAGTAGCTTATGTTGATGAAATCAGTTTCTCAATAGATATTAAATTTCTCATGTAAATTGCATGCACATGTGCACATGTGCACGCACACTCCTACACACACACAGGTAGATGCACTCTTATACTCACACACACATTTAAGACACAATATTTAAAAAGTCTTTGTGCAATTTACCAACCTCTTGGGAGAATCTTAGCCGGAATTCATTGAAATCACATTGCTGTCTCCAATGCATAGGGAACAGAATGATTGGTGCATTGCTGTCTTCTCAATATCATAGTGTGTTTTGCTCAGCACTTAAGAGTTCCCTATGTGGTTTCTACAGTTAGAGTGGCTTTATTGTAATCTCATAAACACATTACTAGGATGACTTAAAAGTGCTTTAGCAGCCTGGAGCAGCAGCTCAGTGGTTACAGAGCTTGCCTGGCATGAGTGAAAATGCACATTCATACCCCAGTACTACATACAAAACCAAGTGTCCCAGCAATGAAAGCCAAGTGGAATACTAAATAAAATTGATTCTTTCTCTCTCTTTCTCACTGTTCCTCTCTCTTTAAAAAAAAGAAGTGCTTTAGCAAGATCTGATGACTGGTGCACATTTTTATCACTCTATAATATATTCTAAAAATAGTTTTGCTTTGCATTTCATGAAGTATATGCAATTACTTAATACATAAATAATATTTTATTTCATATATTATTTGGATTTGAATATCAAAAAGCAGACTTAACAGCCTATCAAGTCTACTGATTCAGCAAATGAGAATATTTTTAAAGAAAATGAAACAACGGAGAATGAGAAAAGCAGAGTGGTTTAAAAAAGGGAAGAGCAGTATCTATGTTTTTGTAAGGTAACCTTAAAAAAGAGAAAGCAAGGGGCTGGAGCGGTGGCTCAGCGGTTTCAGCGCTTGCCTGGCAAGCACGAGGACCCGAGTTCAAACCCCAGCACCTTGTATACAACTGAGTGTTGGAGCAACTAAGGCCGTGTGAAAAACTAAATAAAGTTGTTTCTCTCTTAAAAAAAAAAAAAAAAAAAAAAAAAAAAGAGAAAGCAAGCCAACTGTGTTAGCACATGCCTGTAATCCCAGCACTTACGGAGATTGAGATAGGAGGATCACAAGTTCAAAGCCAGCCTCAGCAATTTAGCAAGGCACCAAGCAACACAGGGAGTCACTCTCTCAAAATAACACACACACACAAAAGGTCTAGGGCTCAATGTTAAAGCACCCTACCAATGCCGAATACCAAAATAAATAAATAAAAAAGAGAGAGGGAGAGAGAGAGAGAGAGGAAAGCAATCATGGAAAATCGTTTAGGTGCCACATAACCATATACATTTGAAGCCATATTTATTTCAATAAACAGATGACATTTGAAAAGTCGTATATAGTGGATCTGGACACTGAACCTCGATAAACACTACCTATCTCTATCTTAGCTTAACAGATAGTCACCTGTCCATACACTTCAGTTTTCTCACTGGTAGAACAGAGATAAGAGAAGCATTTACTTTTAAGGTTGTTACAAATGGTAGCAATGGGTGAATTTATGGAAACCACTGAAATGGCTAAGCATAGCATTAGCAAATAGGAAGTACATTTTAAGATTTAGCTACTATCATTACGATTAATATATCATAATCCTTTGGAATTTATTTTATTCATTGTGGTATTAGATAAATGAACTGTGAATAGTCCTAAATAAAAATTCTAATGAAAATAAATTCCCTGCTGCTAATTTAAAAGTGTATTTTTTATGATTATTAATTATTGTTGTAATGAAGTACATTTATATATGTCAAAAGCAAAATATAGAATCACACAGTTTTTTTACTCAACTTTGATTTCATGTTCTTAGTTATATGACCTCAAGAACCATAGCCAATCTATGGTCAATTTTTCTGCCATCCGAAAAAATTCAGTATTATCTTTATAAAAGAATGCTATGAGTACTGGAATAGTGGCTTGGCAGTTATGATGCTTGCCTGGCATACACAAGGACCAGGGTTCAAATGCCAACACCATGTATATAACTAAGTGTTAAAACAATGAAAGCCATATAAAAAATAAATAAAATTTATTCTCTCTTTTTCTCTCTCTTTCACTGTCCCTCTCTCTTTAAAAAAAAAAAAGGGTGCTATGAGATTCAAATTAGATGACACCATAATAATGGTAATTATTCGCAAAAAAAACCATGGAAAATATTGTACACAGAGATTTTATGATCGATAAACATATAATTATATTTTAATCTTTTAACCTTATTTTACATTTTTATTGTGCTATTTCCTTAGTACAGATATCTTTTTTTATTTAGCATTTAGAAAATGTTTAAATGCTTTGCATTTATTATTTTCATCTCTGGAGTTATTGTCCTTACATAATGTTCTACAGTAAGAGTAGCAAATAATATTCATTCCATGTGCCAACATTAACCCACCAGTGGTGGCTCCTAGGAATGCTGTGACACTAAGGTTTCTGAGTCTGTTTTTGAAGACACTCTAGTGAGTCACCACACTCTGCATGCCTGTGGGGGCAGTCTGTATTTATTACCTTTATAATGCAAATATGATTTGTCTCTAAACAGGTATGAACGGCAAGAATGCCTGGAGGGTTTGAGTCCAAAGAGTTCTAGCAAGAAGAACTCATGTTCAATGCATTATTTTCTGTGTAGGATTTGAAAGGTAGGCTAATCAAGAATAAGATGGAGGCATCCAGGAAACAAGGTCCCAACACTGCCACATTTTCATTTCTGCCTATGTTGCTCAGGGCAGTTACAAATTTCATTGGACCCAGGAACATGAACAGACAACTTAATAGTTGAAAAAGAAAAAAAAAAACAAAACCCTCTATATGTCTGATGGCTTCCATAGGACATGACTCTGAGCTTTCCCATAAAGACGTTGCACTGCCAAACTGAATTTTAATTAATTCCTTCCTGGCATTCCTTAAACTGAATTCCTTAGAATGGAATGGAAGAAAAAGTTAATATTAATCCAGAAATAAATGAAAATAATATCTCAGGGAAACTCCCTTTTTAAGCTGAAATTCACTTGCTGATGATTTCAGCTCAAAATTTAAATGGTGGTATTTAAGAGCCTGGTAAATACATTCCAACAAATGTGTCTATAAACCAATTATATCTTTATGCCTCATTGATCAGCATGTGCAGAGCTGGTGTAAGAGAATGTCTGCAGCTAATCTGTATGTTGTAACTTTAAATCCTTTTCTAAAGAGCCCTATGTAAACAGGAATGCTGCCTGCTCTGAACACATTTCAATTTATAATCCAACATAGTTTAAATACCTTATTACCCTCCCCAGAGCCCACCACTTCTCCAATAGTTCCGTTACCACCAATCCTCCAACTTTTAGTATTAATGAACTTATGATAATGCTCACTCTCAAAGCTTGGATAACTGTTTTGTTCAAAATCAATTTAGAAAATCAGAGAAAATGCTGTTATTTGGTTAGTGACTCCTGGAATAAGGAGGTGGAGAAAACAATATCGAGCACCAGGAGCAACAATAAAGGGATCAATTGAAACAGTGTAATAGAACCAGAATGTGCTGGGAAGGCAAGTTCAGATAGGACAATCCTAAATTAAAAGTCCACTTAAGACTGAAAGGGCTACAGGTTGGGGATCACTTTTTTTTGGAAGATTTCAGACCAAAGGTATATTGTATTTCAGTTTAAAAAAAAAAAAACACTTTGGAATATTTGAGTATACAAAATGAGTGTCCTGAAATGAGACCCAAATCAAAAGAGAAAATGTGTTTGTTTCTTATACACAGAGACTGTAGGTGATTTTATACAATATTAATAATTTTGTACATGAAAAAAGCTTCATGATGTGAAATTCTCCACTAGTGGCATTATGTCAGCACATAAAATATTTTAAATTCAAAACATTCTGAATTTTGGATATGGGGATTAGAGATGCACACACTGAATAATGTTTGCAGCATCTTTCCAATGTTACAGTTGAATAACGACTAATACATGAGACATTGTTATTTGTTTGACATTTTGCCTATCATTTTATTTATGTTACTGAAATTAATAAACCCTAATGAAAACTCTCAGAAAGTTTTTGAAATGATTACTAATACCTTATTGACCCAGAAGCTTAGATTCATAAATGGTATAAAGCACTTGTGGGATCCAAAGAAAAGTATCATGTCCAGAAGGCATCTTGTGGCAGAAACTTATTGAAGTTCCAATCAGCATGATAGTCAAGATATTTCCCCCACTTCTCCTTCACTTTGAGTGCTTGGGTTACACTTATGAAATGTGAATTTCTGATACTTGGTGGGCCTAATGAGAGCTCCTTCCACCTTTGGCCAGGTTAGGTTGGACTACATTAATTGACAGCCCTAAAGATGGTAACAAATGGGGTGGGGGGAGAAATCAATGCTGTGCAAGTAAAAATGATAGTCCAAATGAGGCCCCTGGAGAGCTACTAATAATTAATCCAAGATGAAGTGAATTACAATTTTTAAGTGAAGTTATAAAACACTCAATGTGTTCCCCACTTCATGTCATTAAACTGTTTTGTTTCCCAACCACAGGTAAGGCTTAATAGTTCACTCTTTTGTCATAGTCTGCAGTGATGCAAGAGATATAGGTGCAGCTTACAGCTTTTTGATGTAGTCATAGCTTGATCTGTAACTGTGAAGAGTTCACTTAAGCACCTGTAAGCATCCATTCCCTCATCAACAAAATGACAATAATCTTTTTGCTCAATAGTAATTATGAGATGTGCAAGAGACAATGTATGCAAAGCATTTATCATTGTGCCTAGGAAATGATGTCCCTTCAGTATCAGTAAAACTATTTGAATGGCAAAAAAGGCAATGAGAAACTCATTCTTGGGGAAACTCTTGATTAATTAATTGATTCAAATTAAGCATTTATTTGGACTGGCAACACTTTTCAGCAAAAATGCAGAATCTTTTATTTTTTTTGTTACCTATGCCTATCAAACACAAATCTTGTGTATTAGGATAAGCGTGGCAGCCTTCACACATATCATTTCAGTTAAGACGCAGCCAAAATGTCAAAGCCTGTGTTTAATTGTATAGTCTATTAAGCATGCCGTGCCAAATATCATTAATAGCCATCAAGGAAGAAAGAGGTTGTTAAAAACTGACTTCCCCAGGGAAACATGCTGTAAAATAGACTCACAGGCAGCCCTGTAAATTATTCTACCTTCACCTAAGTCAGAGACAAGCCCAACCTTAATGTAAATTACATTTTTAAATGCCCATACCCAAAATGAAGCTACAGAAAGGCTATCTCCACTTCCTAAGAGCTAATATATTATCAGATATTAATTTGCCAAGTTTAGGGTGAAGTATGATTTATATTAGGAGTAAGGAAAATAGTCACCTTGACTAACTAAAATATAAAAGAAACATTTCTTAGAAATAATGTTCTTCCTCCTTTGTCTCTGCTCTCAGTCCAAAATCTAACAGAGTACTGTACTGTGATAGTTAGAAGTGATGATCTTGGTAATATCATACAGATTCTTCCTGGAAAGAATGTGTTTATTCTCAGAAACATCTCAGATCAGTGATTAAGGAACATGGAATTTTGTTATCACAGATACATCTAAATCTATCTGACAGCTAAATTTACACTTTTGTTTTTATAGTTTCCTTGCTGTTCTAACTAAGTTGACAAAAATCAGTTTTCATGTTGAATAATAATGTGGAAAGAGCAAACTCACTGAAAAAGGATACTGAAAAGTACATTGTTAAACTGCTTCCAATAAGTGAAGTAAAGAAAAACTGTTAGTCTGACCTCTCTCTTCCACCATTCAACTGTTTGACCTCTTGAACTCCTGGAGGGGCGTGGTGGTTGAGGTCTGCCACTTTTCGATGATGAGTAATTACTCCCCAAGGTAAGTTCAGAGATGCAAATGAAACCCTCTGCTGCGTACATGTGGGTGTTCCTCTGCACAGGATTTTTATCTATGACCCTCCTGACAAGTTCTGACATTTCTAAAACCAAGAATGTTTCCTCCCTTTATTTCATGTGGGGTACAGTTCTGCTTGTTTGAAAGACTGGCACTTCAGCTACAATTTCTTTCTAATATCAATCATTTGGAGGAATATCTTGGAAGTGAAAAGTATCCATAGCCTCTGTGTCATACATTAGCACAAACTCATCATTAAAAGGCACAGGACCACCAGCACACCTGGAATCCCAGCTGCTGGGGAGGGTGAGCAGGAGGATTGCCAAGTTCAAGTTCAGGGGCGCAATACACAAATTAGTCCCTTTCTCAAAGCAGAAAATGAAAAAGGGCTGGTAATACTGCTCAGCACTTACCTAGCATGTGAGAGCCCCTGGGTTCAATCCTTGAATACATTATTAATATGTACATATGTGTGTGTTTGTATATATGTGTGTATGTGTATATATATATATATATATATACACATTTGCTTTTTAAAAGGTAAAGAATTGTGACTTTTTTAGTAGACTAGGAAGCAGTGATATTCTCTATACATGCACTTACATATACAATGAGCAGTTACAAGTAGTTATTACAAATAAGTGTAGCATATTACTTCTTTATATTAAATATTTTATCTTGATTTCATCAAAACTTGTCCAGTGTACTTATCGATGACTTTAATCCAATTTACTTCACTAAAATCTAAATTAACTGAATTTTCAATATTAAAAGCATTTCCTCTCTAATTTATCCATGTTGTTAATATTAAGTTTATTTTTATACTATCTAATACCTGACATGATGCCTCTTAAAAATTGTTGCAATATTGTTCCAGAAGTTTTGACAATAAAGTAAAAAATAACGTTATGGCACCATCTAGTGACCTAATATTTCTCTTTCTTCTTATGTTATTTAGCTCAAAAGGGCCTATTCTTGTTGATTATATAAAGCTATGTATACTTAGAACAAACGTGCAGCTAGAAATAATTTCTGATACAGTTACAGTTACTCATGGATAAAGCAAACTGATTTTGACAATCTAAAATTTCAAAAACAATTTCTCACCTTGTAGAGCAGAAAATGTTTTTTAAGCACTTCCATAATTTTAGACTTAGTCTACTTCTGCTAGATCCAAATGAAATTGCTACAGGTAATGAAACACATAATGAAATTACTACCCACTCATATTCGGAACTAAATAAGACAAATCCATCTGTAGAAAATATTTTCATCAATAAAAAAAACTTTTAATATAACGAATCTGACAAAACCTATTTTATTTTTCTCATACAATCATGATTATAATCATAAAACATGAACATGATGGTTAAGAGAAAGAAAGACCTCTAATATCATCAGAGATGAATATTAACTTAATATGTAGTCACAAATTTTCTTTGCCAAAAGACACTTATCATTTGGCATTCTGATATTTATTTCTTAAGTTTATATATGTCTTACAATTTATTGTAGCAATCCTTTGTCATTCTAATACTAAACTGCATTTTAAGCAAATATGTGTTACATTTTTGTGTCTCTGGGAAAATTCAAGTTATGGAAGTGCTGACTTCTTTCTTTTCCACAACTGTTCCTTCATATTTGCAGTGGGATGGAGACCTCGCAAAGTGGAATTTGCTAAAAGCATGTGCAAAACTGGAGCCCTTAGGCTATGAAAGAGTCTGAGTGGATTAGACTATAAGTAAACTGAACATACAGGGTTGTAACTGTCTCACTAAATACCACTCAGAAGAAATTCTTACTGAGAATGCTAAATTTGTACTGTTCTTAACCTTGAAATCAGAATCTCACTGTAATATTGAAGTGATATCAGGAATAATGATTCTACTTAATACAGAATAAGAATAAAAATGTACTAAAAACAAAAAAAATAAATTTAAACTGAGATATTTTATAAAAGTGAATAAAAAATAAAGTTGGGAATAAGTGATTTCAGACTGTAAAAAGAAATTTGCGTGCCTTACTGTACTATTTTTTGCTTTAATAAAATCAGCAGAAAGGCTTCTCTGTGGTGCCTGACATCCATCCTCCAATGGAATTGGAAATACCTGTGACCGATGCACCAAAGGAAATGATTCAGAGAGCAAAGGAAGTTGATTTCTCTTATCTCTGAATATTATACTGCCTACCATCTACATTGAGCTTCCTTTAAGATCTTTTTCTAAATCATAGAAGATACTTACTGAAATGTAATCTTCATATAATTAATCTGAACCAATTGATTTTCCCTGAAGACCTCTACATCTTCCATAGTTTTTGAAATCACTAGTGGTTGACTTTCAATGTTAGTTCTAAGAGCTCCTTCATTACTCTATACAATATTTGTCTGTGTCCTGGGATATCATATTCTCTTTCATAATGACAGTAATAGTGTTGATAAGATTGTCTCAAACCCTGCTTAATAGGATGAATAACATTTTACTCTAAATAAAAACCAAATCCCTACAAGAGAAGTCAATGTCATTTCCAGTAGAGCTCCGTTAAATTCTTTCCAGAATCAGCACTAATAAGTATCATTCAATTTTAGGTTTTCGTTTGCCCAAGAATTTTGATATTTCCTTAGTGGCATTGGATACCCTCTACTGTCCCTCTAATCTTCATAAAAGTGTGTTTGGGTGCAATTATTCAAGGTGTGTCCACTAGTTTCAGGATAACTATTTTGCTTCCTCATCTGATAAGATGCTAAACTCCCCAAGACTGATAAATTTATTATGAGCATAACTTAGAAGAACTGTTGCCTACACGAGGGCTGGTATTTGTGAATTCAATACCATATTTTTGGTCTTCTAAGTTGTTATTGTGATGGTTTTAGAAGCAGAGCAACTTAATTTGAGTACAAAAATCATAGCTAGCATGGGGAAAAGAAATCTCCAGTTGAAGTTAGAAAGGAGTAGGCACCAAAGTGTTTTCCCCAGAAACAGAAAGCCAAAGCAGGCCCAGGACTGAAAACTACCCATGCACAGGTTTCACTGTAACAAGTGAGAAAACCACAGCAAAGGGAGAAGCCATGGCTACCTCAAAACACACAATTAGGATGAAACTGGCACCAGAATGTTAATGAGACAATGTATTGGAGGGGGGAGTTCAGTAAACAAATAGGAACCTGCAGAGAACCTGGGTTTCAATTCCAGGCTTCATACACTGTAGCTATAAACATTTTGGAGATATATTCATCCCTGTAAGCTTCAGTTTATCTGTTGAAATGAATGTTCTAATTACAGCAAATATTTAGGGAATTATGGTGAAGATGAAATAATATAATACAGGAATGCAGTTGAAATACAGGCTTGGACCTGGTAATTGCACAATAAAAGTTAACCAATCTTAGAATATACTTTATAGCCCTATCACCAGACCAATGACATTGCACCAAAACAGTTGTACCCTACAATTAATAGACATTTCTTATAAGAACAAAACCAGTACATGGGCTTCAAGGGAAGGATACTAAACAGAACGATGAGATAGCACAGCCCAGTATGATTTGGTATGATTGGAGCTATGGCCTAATGAACAACTGAAGCTGTTCTTTCTGTTTCCTTCTCATTTTTGTTGTTATTTATTTATCTCTCTCTCTATGATTTATGTTTATGTGTTGAATGCTACACTTGTCTGTGGGTAGCAGGAGGAACTCTCTAGATTATTAAGACATATTTACTTCCTTCATTCTTCCTTTATCCCCACGAAACAGGAAGAATTCTAGGGAATTAAAATAAACCTTTGCCTCTATGATGATTTAGACTTAAGCCAAAAGAATTCACTTCACAATTGTTACTATGTATCAGTTTACTGGATCTGCCATAAAAACAATAGGAAAAACAGGCAGTAGGTGGACATCAGTAAATTGTTTTCTTAAGAGTTCTAGAGCCTGGAAGTCCAAAATGAAAAGTTAATTGTTAAGAGTTCTAAAGTCTGGAAGTGCAAATCAACAGTTGTTTTCTAAAGAGTTCTAGAGCCTGGAAGTCCAAGATCAAGGTGTCTCAAGAGTGAATTTCCTCTTCAACCTTTCTCCTTGGCTTGTAGATGGCCACTGTCTTGCTGTATGTCTCTGCTCTGTTTCTATGTTCCTGGTGTCTCTTTATATGTGACCTAATCTCTTTCTAGGAAGCTAAATAGATTGGATGTGCCCCTCCCACCAAAGTCTAATTATTTCTTAATCACATTATTAAGGTTCTTTCTCCAAATGGAACTCTATACTAGAGGCTAGAGTTTCAACATGTAAATTTGGGGCACATAATTTAGCCTATAGCATTAATCTAGACTGTGAACCCCATACTTTCTGTCCTTCTCATGTGCAAAATACATCCACCCACCCCAACTTCCCCCAAAGTATTAACCCATTGCAGTATCATTTCTGAGTCCCAAATCTTATCTCAACAACATTTAAGTTAATTTCAGAAAAATTTTGAGTTACAATTTATCCTGAGATAAAATCCCTGTGTCTTGGTGAACCTATGAAACTAGATTGGATTTGCTTGCAGATATAGTGGTGGGACCAACCTAGGTAGGCATTTCCCTTCCAAATGGAAAAGTTGGAAAAAGGGAAAAGGTCATGGTTCCCAAGCAAGTCCTAAACCCAGCAGTGAAAATTCCTCTTGATTTTAAATCTTCAAGAATATTCTCTGGTTCCCTGCTGTCTTATGTGTTTTTACCAGTGTGGCAGTATTGCCTCCTAGGGTTTCTGGGTGATGGGATAATTATTATGATAAGACCTTCCCTTTTCTAAGCCCTGGTCAACCAACTTGCACCTGCAACTCCTGGTGACAGTCCTGTGCCTAAAATCCTGGATTGCAGCTTTGAGTGACCCATTCTCTGAAGCTCAGTAACAGACAGCCTTATCTATCTTTAAAGTGATGGGTCACATAAAACTAGACTAATACATTGGCTCAAAATGAAGAGCATTAAGTAAAAAATAGTAAATTTCTCAAATGATATGAATGCTCTATACTTTTAAATACACTATTTTCTGGTGGTTAACATATAAAAACACATACATGCAGATATTTAACTCTATGTAGCATCTCTGATTTCCTCTATGTAGTATTTCTTTGCAAATGAACTTTCACCCTACATTTGGCAAAAATGGCTCTGGGAATTTCAGGCTTATATTTTACTGACTAAAAGCTCTGCAAAAAGCAAACTCCATTTATTAATCATTTTATTATAAATCTCATGACTTACTAGATTCACAAGTACATTGCCCAAATAAGCACTGTTATTAAGGAGCAGAATACATAGGTTGTTGTAATTATAAAATGAGATTTATTTTCTCTCAAAGAAAAATCAGTCTATGTTTAAAAGGTGTGCTGGAAGATGAAATTAAAAGTCTGCTAATTATATTGATCTAAATTTATATTTCTTTTTTTATGATTACTGCATCAGCACTGAATAATTATCAAAAAAGAATTGTCTTACAATATGCTGTTTATTTGCAGGGAAAAAATTGGAAATGAATGGAAGAAAGGGAGAGCAAGAGAGAAGGAGGGAAGGGTGAGGGGAAAGAAACAGAATATAAAAACAGTGTTTCATGACAATGCTCTTTCAATCTTTCCGTCTAGAATCTAATTTTTCCAATATTCATTTTTTTTCACTTTTTCTCATTGTTTTATTTTCCTGTGTTAGATAATAGGATTGAAGGCAGAAGAATTTCTGCTCACTTACTCACACAAAGAGTCTAGATAATGCAATTATGATAACATAAGAATGGATTTGAGAGTTCACTGACACATGGAATTTGATTATCTTTTTTATTCACTTGATTCACCTGTTTTATTTTCTTTTCTCATAACTGAACCAAAAAGGAACAGTCATCTCCAGAGAGTGATTATTATATTTTTGCCTAATATTTTTAGACTCAAGTAATTCACAATTCTGATAAGGTTGGGGGCTTTTGAGAGGTTCAAATGATGCCAGAAATGAACTCATTTAAAGAGTCCCTATCCTCATGTCACAAGCCATTAATTCAATAAACTAATGTCAGATCTTGAATATTTACCTAACCATCTAGAGCCCATTATTATAATCACACCAAACCATGTGACCTTAAATGTTTATGGACAGAATCATGTATACAACCTCGCTTCCTCTTGCAAATTGCAACACCTTCCAAATTGCTGCTAAAATGATAATTTTAATGGTTTTATTTTAGTCAGTGTGGCAGTAGATCCAAATTATATTTCTTTCCATATTTATTTAAAAAATCCAAGGGCAAAAAAATGACTGAGTCCTTATTTGCATTTATACAATGCCAGATAAATCCAGGCTGTTTAATAGGCTCAACTCTAATGGCCAATGTTAAATATGCAGAACAACTCTAACTTTTTACAATTAGGCTAAAAATAAACTTTTCATACATATTGATTATCCTTAGATTGAGACTCGAATATAAGAATAGTTCTGGAATTTTTAAAATAAAAAATGAATTTGTCACATATCTAAATTGGGTACTGGAGAGTGACAAGTGAAAGGTTTGCTTCAATTGATAAATGGAAGATGTTTTTCAAAGAAGGTTAAGCACATATTAGAAGCAAATATTTCAGGAATGACTAAGGCATGAAGTGACATATGGATATATGATTGTGTGGTTCTATATGCTAAATTTAGATTTACTGTATGAGAATCCTTAGTAAAATCCATAAAATTTAGGAATCACCAATATTTTAAATAGTAAAGCACATATTTATTCAGTATTTGCTTTCTGATAGATACTTCTCACATGGTTTAGAAGGAATGACTCATTTAATTTCAACCATTACATGACTTCTTTTATCTACTCATGCTGGAGATGAGGAGAATCAGCATTATTAAAGAATGGTAAACACAAAACATGAGTATATACTATACTATGGGCATAACTTTACCAGCCCCAAATATACAAAAGCCCATTACTTATTGATTTAGTAACCCATATATTTTAATGTCTACCACGTGCTAGACAGGAAGCAGATCACTGGAATAAGACTGGAGCCCTGTCATTAAACTGTTCAGACTATTGAAAATTAGTTGCATTTGCAAGAAATTTGGAATAATATCATGGAAGTGTATGGACAATAATATCTGAAGCACCTACATGGAACATTTATATTCAGGTAGGTTTTTATGGAGATGGTAACATTGGAGTTGAGTCTAAAAGGATAAATATTTGCATAAGGTGTAGAAGCAGGATTTACTCATTCCTCGTCTTTATTCCTCAACTTCAACAGTATTGACATTTGAACTAATCAACTTTGTTGGGCAGTGGAGGGAAGGAGGCTGTGTTACATATTGTGCTAGTATAATTAGCAGCATCTTTAGTCCTGCTCATTAGATGCCAATCCAGTTATTTCAATTGCAAATGCCTTTAGACATTGCTATGTCTTCCTTAGACATTGTGTTATAATTTATCCTGGCTGAGAACCACCATTCTAAAGGGAAATAAAATATTCCAAATCCAAGAGTACAAGAAACAGAGGGTATAGCATTGCTGGAAGTTATTTTGGAGATTTTAAAGAGGGAGGATGCTAAGAAGGAGAGAACTGCAGGGATGGCTTGGGGTCACATTGAGATGGTTATACACAATAGTTAGACAGTATTTTGCAGGCAGCCAGTAGTAAAAGAATAGTGACGTCATCAGATTGGTTATCTGGGGAGCCAACATGGGCAGCTGTGTATTTCCCTACTAGTTCAGGTTAGATTGTTCTTTGTAGATTAAAAGATCAAGTACTTAAACCTGTAAAGCATCATCACCATCATTATCATCACCTTAATTTATAAATAAATACATATAAAATATAAATAGTCTAATTCTTCATGCAGTCCTTTCATGGGTATCTCTCTGTAGACATAAATGTAGATTAGATGCTTCTTTATACAAGAAAATTCTACTTAAAAGTACAATATATGCACTTGCTAGTGTTGATTGCAAATTGCATTTTCCATATTGTGTTCAAATTTTGTTTAAATCCTCTTTTCCCCAGGTATTATTCTCAATGCAGCCTTTCTTTGACAATTTTCCAAACGTGAGATTACTTTCTTCTTGCCTCTTCTGAAGATTACAAATGCCACGACCCCTGATGATCCTGCACGGTATATTTCTTGTGTATATCATGACAACTGTAACAATGCAGTCTGTCAAATTCACCCCAGTTGAGAAGCCACCAGAGAGCATCCCAGGAATTTTTATATATGCCGCATACCTTTGGCATATGCATTTTTTCAGCAGTATAATTCTGTTTGGTCAGAATATTTTGAAAGAACTAAGAATACAACTCAAATTGTCTGCCCAAATAATGTTTCACTAAATTGTAAAGGGAAATCCAAATGGGTAATTGCTATGTGTACATGCATGCATGTGTGTTACTTTTTGGGAAATTCTATAAAAGTATCCAAGAAATGGACTTTACTTAGTTTTTTTTTTTATCATACCTCCATGTTTAATTTCTCTCATAAATAAAGGAAACTAATTTTAATCCCCCCAATGCGTTGATGTAATTTAAAGAATCAGTGGATAAGTCTCTTCATTTTTGGACCATAACATTTTGATTAAATATAGAAATAACCCCAAACTAGATAATTTTGAGCTAGAATGTCATACCAGAAATCAGTTTGTGAATTTAGTGGCATTTTCAAATATTTTTGGATGATGATGATGATGATTATTTTAGTGCGGGGCATTGTCCTTCAGCATGAGCTTGCCCTCTGAGCTCCCATTGACCAACATTCCCAGCCCTGGATGGCCAATTTGATTGTGTAACGTCATGGTGGACAAAAAGTACTCAACAAATCTTACCCTGTGCTTTTCGCACTGGATTGAGGACACAAGCTCATGAAAGTCTAATTTTTTTAAAACACTCTAACTGGCAGCCATTAGTTGAGGGATATGATCCCAGCATTTTGGAATCTGTTTGTGTTACTTCCTATATTCTCTATTCAAGCCTCATGTCATTTTTCAGCATGGAAGAAAAATAAGAACAAAACAAAGAAAATAGCATATCTTGTCTTATTTAAATAGGGGTTGAACAATGAGCCTGATGTTCAGCTTCTCACATAAATAGTTGAATTAAAAAATATGTTTTAATTATTACCATTCTCAGTACTTTTCTACCAAAAAGTGCATAAAAGTCATACATTTAATGAAAAGCAAGGCATGACACAAGGTATGTCTGGAAAAGAAAACTATACCTTGTGTCACCACCCCGGTTACTAGGAGTGGTAACACAAGGGGAAGCAGTTTCCCTTGTTCCACCATCTTGGCTGCCTCTGCTACAACTACACATTATTTTTTGTAGGACAATTGTTTCCTGTTCATGTTATAGTGTGAAGGTGGTTGAGTTTTTCTCCTTAAAATCTAATCAATATCCCCAGATAGAGTCCTGGCTTTATAATAAAAATACATTTAGAAACAGCAGATGAACATTCTCATATAACTAGATAAAAATTCCCAAATCTTTTCATAAATACCTACTAATACACTAAGAAACATCTGAAGCACATGTCAGTATATTTCTCCTAGTCATCTCAAATAAGTACAATCAGTACAATACTGAGCCTCACATTTCATAGAGATGGGTTCAGTATCATTATGACATTTGCCCAAATTGCATAACTAATGATAATGACAGAAGTCAGCAGATTACCCTAACTTTATCTAATTTCAACAATGTAGACCTTAGTCTCTTTATTATTTTCTCTGATAATGTAACCAATAAAAAGAAAAAGACTGCAAGGATTTTATTCCATTAATTTGGAAATTCTACAATGTGAATGATATCAAAAGAGAATTCCATTACAATCAAAAGCAGAGTTATAATTAGTCATATTTAGTTTCTTAGCCCTGCTTAATCACATGTGTCTTATGATATAATGTGCATCTTGTAAAGAATGATGACTCATATATTTTTTTTTCAGGGCTGAGGACCGAACTCAGGGCCTTGCACGAGCTAGGCAAGCTCTCTGCCACTGAGCTAAATCCCCAACCCCTCATATTTTTTTTAACATAAATAAATTTGAACTTAAAGGAAGTTTGCAAAATGTTACATATTTTTCATTATTCTTCACCTAGCTTCCTCCCCTGCTGTTGTGACACAATATCATGCAACACATCCAGTTATCAAAAATATGGAATTACTACCAACTTATCTATGGACCTTTCAAACATTTTTCAGGAGTCTTGCTATTAATGTCTGTTTCCTGGTCCAAAATCTAATCCAGAATCCCATATTGCACTTAGTTCCTGTGTTTATCACTTATCCTCCAATCTGTGGCAGTTCTGTTATCTTTCATTTATTTTATTTTATTTTTATTGTTAGTATCAAATATTGAACCCAGGAGTGCTTAACCACTTAGTTATATCCCCAGCCCTTTTTAAATTTTTATTTTAAGGCAAGGTCTCACTAATTTGTTTGGGGCTTGCTAATTTGCTGAGGCTGGCTTTGAACTTACAATCTTCCTGCTTCAGCCTCCAGAGTCACTGGGACTACAGACACATGCCACTGTGCCCTGTGAGTTCCAAGATCTTTTTTCTTGACCTTGACTGAGATGAAGATTGTCGACTAGTTACTTTGTAGAGTATCCCCGAGTTTGGGTTCACCTGAAGTTATTTAATGATTAGACTTAATATGTATTCATTATGACCAAAGTGAGTTTGTCCCCTGCTCTTCTCAGTTATCAAAGCAGTAGATACATGAAGTAGCATGTTCCATAGGTGGTAGTGATAGCTCTAGTCCCTTGTTTACTCTTTTCTAAAGGTAGTTTTCTCACTGTCATTACTAAGTATCTTGTTAGAGACCATGAAGTTAGCTTTTCATCATCATACTTTCACTGGCTGATGTCACCAAATTACACATGATTCTTGCATGTAGCAATAACTTGTGAATTCTACTAATAGCATTATTGTCATTATTCTTATATATTTGTGAAATCCAATTATATAGAAAATTGGAGTATTGATTTGTTGATTGTCTGGTATTGGCTTTGTTCTATTGGTCAAAATGCATAATGATCACTTGTTTTATTGTATAAATTATCCCATATTTATACATCAGAATTTCTTTCCAAAATGGCTTCTGTGTCCTTTCAATATTTTCTCAACAGTTATTGTTAGCTACTTTCCGGGTTACTGTCCTGATGCTGTCCATCATTTCTTCAAGAAACCATGGTTTGTTTTGTTGGATAATGATGAAGAAACTATGATCTGATTATTAGTTATTTGCTACTGCATCATCACTGCTTCTAGGCCACCTCATTTAACAGTAGTTCTGTATGCATGTGTGTATGTGTGTGTGCACGCACATACATTTGTGCACGTACAAAAATGAGATGACTAAATTCACATGTCAGTTGACTGAGCTACACAGTGCTCACATATTTGGTTAAGCCTTTTACTGAGAGTTCGTGTAAGAATGTTTCTGGATAAGGTTAATATTTAAATAGTTAGACTAAGCCCATCCCAATGTGGATGGGCCTCATACAACCCAATGAGGGCTAGAATAAGAAAAGAAGTAAGGATGTATGTTCTGCTTTGGATCAAAATGTTCATATGTTTACATTAAAACAAGGAAAACAAGGGAGTTTATTGTGTTATTTAAATCTGTTCACTGCTTTTGGCAAAATGGCCATTTTAATTATATTAAGTCTGCCTAACCAAGAGCACAGAACATCTTTCCAACTTCTCAGGGCTTCTGCAGTTTCTGTTTTCAGTATTTGATAATTTTCCTTGTAGAGGTCTTTTACTTCTCTTGTTAGATTAATTCCCAAGTTTTTTATTCTTTTAGAGGATATTGAGAAAAGAATCAATTTCTTAATTTCTTCTTTTGCCCTAATATTGTTGGCATATAGGAAAGCTATTCATTTATATGTGTTGATCTTATAGCCTGCTACTTTGCCAAATATGTTTATTAGCTCTAGCATTTTTCTGGTGGAGTTTTTTGGATCTTCCAGATATAGGATCATTTCCTCAGCCAAACAAGATAGATTGACTTTCTCCCTTTGTATTCTTATCTATTTTATTTCTTTCTCTTGCCTGATTGCTCCAGACAGTGTCTCAAGGACTATATTGAATAGAAGTGAAAGTGTCTTGTTCCTGAGTTCAGTGGAAATGCTTTCCATCTTTCTCTATTTTGTATTATACTAGCTGAGGGTTTGGGATATATGGACTTCACAATGTTAAGATAAGTTCCTTTGATCCCTATTTTCTCTAGAGGTTTGAGCATAATTGGGTGCTAGATTTTATCAAAGGCCTTTTCTGAATCTATTGAGATGATCATTTGATTTTTGTCCTTGATTCTATTTAAGTGATGAATCACATTTATTGATTTGCATATGTTGAACCAGCCTTGCATACATGGAAGCCCACTTGATCATGATGAATTATTTTCTTGATGTGTTTTTGAATGCAGTTTGCAAGAACCTTATTAAGGATTTTGCATCGATATTCATGAGGCATATTGGTCTGTAGGTTTCTTTTCTCGATGTGCCTTTATTGGGTTTTGGTATCAGAGTTATGATTGCTTCATAAAAAAGTTTTTGGGAGAAATCCCTCTTTTTCAGGTTCTTAGAATAGCTTAATAAGGAAAAGTGTTAGCTCTTCTTCAAAGGTGTGGTAAAACTCCTCAGAGAATCCATCAGGTCCTCGGCTTTTCTTCTTTGGAAGACTTTTAATTGCTGTGTGGAATTTGGTGCCTTTTATTGGGCTGTTTAGGATTTCATTGTCTTCCTGTGTCAATTTGGGGATGTTGTATGTGTCTATAAATTTGTCCATGTCACCCAGATTATCTGATTTAAGGAAGTATAGTTCTTTAAAATATGTTTTGATAGTGTTTGATTTCAACGGGGTCAGTGGTAATCACCCTCTTTTCATTGGCGATTTTTGTTGATTTGCTTTGATTTTTTTCCTTCTCTTAGTTAGATTAGCTAGGGGTCTGTCAATTTTATTTAGTTTTTTTTTTTTCAGGGTTAAGGACCAAACTCAGGGCCTTGCCCGTGCTAGGCAAGCACTCTGCCACTGAGCTAAATCCCCAACCCTTTTATTTAGTTTTTTGATGAACCAACTCTCTGTTTCATCAGTTCTTTTTTTATTATTTTCTGTTCTCAATTTCATTGATTTCAGCTTTGATCTTAATTATTTCCTGACTTCTGCTGGCTTTGGGATTAGACTGTTCTTCCTTTTGTAGAGATTTGAGTTGGAGCATAAGCTTATTTGTTAAGGATTTCTCCTGATTCTTAATGTGGACACTCAGTTTAATAAATTTTTCCCTTAAGAGCTTTCATACAGTCCCAGAGGTTTTGATATATTATGTCTTCATTCTCATTCATATCCAAGAATTCCTTAATTACCGTTTTCATGTGTTCTTTGATCTATTCTTCATTTAATAGGGTGTTGTTCAGTCTCCATATATATGTGTGTCTTGTGCCATGGCTTTTGCTATTAGTAATTAGGATGCATGGAATAATACATCCTTTTTTATATTTGCTGTGATTTCCTTTGTGAACTAGAATTTGATCTATTTTGGAGAAGAATCCATGTGCTGCTGAGAAGAAGGTATACGTTGCCAATTTGGGGTGGAATATTCTGCAGATGTCTGTTAAGTTTGTTTGATTAAAGGTGTTGTTTAGACTGGAGATCTCTTTGTTGTTTCTTTGCTTTGATAATTTGTCTGTTGGTGATAGAACAGTGTTGAAGTCTCCCAGTACTATTGTGTTGGATAAGCATATCTGACTCTATTTTTATATAGGCACAATTTTATTTAGCAATTTCCTTGAGAATGATCCTTATCCTATTTGTTTTTGTTTCAATGTCTTCCTGTATCTCAATTACTGTTAGAGTTTTTTTTATTTCATCCCAGACATTTTTAAAATTCTGTTCATGTTCCATGAGGTTTTTTTTTTTTTGTCATCTGTGCACCCTAGCTTACTCAGCCTGTCCTGATTGTCAGAAGTTCTTTCTTTAAGAGCTGAGGATCTGTATCATATAGAAGCTAGTCTATTATTAAATTCTTCCATGGTTTCTCTCATGTCATTGACTGCAGATTTTAACTCTGCTATTTCCTTTTTGAGTATGTATATTTCTTTGATAATAGAGTTTTCTCACTTACTCTCTTCACTATATCATCTTTTAGCTCCTTGTTACTTTTAGTAATCAAATCATGGATAATATTTTCAAGGTTTTCATTTCAACCCCTATCTGTGGCTTCCTTTTAGGAGGAGTTTGGGTTTGAGGAGAACCTCTCCTTGTTTGATTCTTCATTTTGAAGAGCTTCTTTTGGATATCTGAATTGAGATTTCCTGAGGGGATGGTAGGCAGTTCTCCAGGTCGTCAAAGTGTCGGATCATCCACCAATTCTTTAATGATCACCTTCATCCAGATGCTGTTTCTACCTGGGTCCTCGTGTTGCTCTACCCTTTGGTTCCAGACTCAAGATTCCAAACCTGAACCTTCTAAAGTGTAGTCCTACCTTCTGGTGGGACTCAAACAGACCCCAACAGGTATGCTGGGCATAGATAGGTGGGGCTGCTCCAGGCAGGGTAGCTCCCCTGGTTGGTCCTGAGCAGGGCTGCTCTGGTTGAGGGTCCCACCAGTGGTGTCCTAAGGGTTTTCCAGCAGGTATCAAACATACCCAAACATGAAGGTGAGGCGTAGGTATGTGGGGCTGCTCAAGGCCTTGGTCATTGTTTGAAAGCACTTTGCCAATATCTTTCTTTTGGTTGAAATACATGACCCATTTATTTTTAAAGCAATTACTGATAAGCAGAGATTTATTTGAAATTTGTTTAAACATTACTTAAGGCACATTAATCCCTCATTTTGTGCAGTACTTTCTTGATCTTTTAGTTGATTTTTTCTTTTTAGTGACAACTTAAATTCCTTCCTTATTTCCTTTTGTGTATATTATATAGCTGTTTTCTCTGTGGCTACCATAGGGATTACATTTTAATGTCTTAAATTTATTAGACTAGTTTGAATTTATATTGGCTTAACTTCCTTAATATAAAAGGACTCTGCTCCTTTTATAGCTCTATCTTCTTGTCTTCCAATTTTTGATTTTATAAAATTATAATCTTATAAATTATTTGCCCCAAACTGCAAACTAATAATCATTTTAAATGCATTGGTCCCTTATGTTGTGTAGAAAACAAAACATTATGTTACAAAATTGAAACAATTTTATAATTATCTATGTATTTATATTTTTATTTTTGTCTTCACATGGCTTTGAGTTACCATATAGTATTGACAGATGAGGCAGACACTGGAAGAAATCCAGGAAGCAGTTTTTACTTAAAGCTGCACAGTTTGAATTTAGGTATCTCAAATCTCAGACCTTGAGCTTGGAAATTCTCACAGTTTTGTATTCAGTGTCAGTGAGAGTTTACAAAAAATTTAATTATTGTTTTTTTTTTTTAAATTTTGATAAGCCAGAAAATGGTTTCAGAAGGTTTCATCAAAGAAAGCAGAAAAGGGCTTTTTTTCACTGGATGTTAAATTTTGGGCACAACTTCTTCCTTTTAACACTTTGTGTATATCAACTCACCACATTTGGGTAACTTTCTGATGAAAAATCTGTTGTTAATATTGGGAGTGTTTTATACTAGGTAGTTGACTTCTCTCATCGGCTTCCCAGGTTTTCTTTGTCTTTTGAAACTTTGACTATAAAGTGTGTTGGTGTGAGTCTTCATTTGAGGTCAACTTACTTGAGCTTGTTGAGCTTCTCAGCCTGAATATCCAATGTTATTTTATTTGTTTTTTTTAATCCAATTTTAGGAATTTTCAACCATTCTTTAAGTTTCCTTCTGTTACTGTCTCTTTCTTTTCCCACTTGGTCTCCCACACTGTGTATGTACTCTACTTGATGATGCCTCACAGATCCTTTAGGTTCTGTTAGATTTTCTATGGTAATGTGTTTTCTGTCCCTTAGATTCAATAATTTCCATTATCTTTTCTTCAACTTTGCTGATTTTCTCTTCCATCTGCTAAAATTTGTTTTTGGTTCTAGATAATAAAATTTTCATTTCAATTATTATAATTTCCAGCTACGAAATTACCCTTGATTTCTTTTTAGTGTTTTTTTTAAATCTCTTTAGTGACTTATTTCCTTCATGCATTATTTTTCTTGACTTTGTCACATATTCCCTTAGTTATTTGAGAAAATTTAAGATATCTTCTTTAAATTTTTATTTAATAGCTTGCATTCAAGTCCTTGGTAGGGGAGAGTCTATGTACTTCATACTAATTCCCATTTTTTGTGTAAATTGTTACTTTATTGATGAAAGCTGGGAATCTGAATCTAATAAAGTGGTAACTCTGGGAGTCAGATTCTTCCTCAGGGTTTTGTCACTTTTGCTATTTTTTCCTTTGATTTTTTAAATTGTTTTATGCCATCTCTATGCCATCTGTGGCCTGTGGTATAAATTAAAGATATTCTTAAGACTTTCCTGAGCCTCTATCTTTTCCACATGCAGTCACTTTCTAATTTTTTCTATTCATGAAATTGCTTTTGAATGGCCTACTTTTTAATATATGATTCCAAAAGGGGGAAAATAGAAAAATGAAGGTGAGAAAGAATGATTGCCAACTATATCTCCTGGAAGTCATTTCAGTCAGAAGAAAGGGGCATTTGCAATTGAGGTTGGAGGTGGATCAACAAGAGCTATCTTCTGCATAGAACCCCTATGTTGACTAGACCTTCTTATCTGTCTGTCCAAAAACAGATGTTCAGTTCCTTCTGGAAGTCAGTTTATTGTGGTATTGTTTTTGCAATAGAAATTTATGTCTCAAAGACATTCTCTTGGGATAAAAAGGAACAAAGTTCTTCTAGTCTTTTCATATTTTTACTAGAGGTAGAATTTGTACTACTGGGCTTTTGGAGGGAGAAAGAACCAGAACAAGGTTTTCAATAAGGAACAAAGCAAATGGAAACACAAGTATCTTAAATCTGAACATTTGCTCCTGGAGGTATAGCTCAGTGATAAAATTCTTGTGTAAGTATGCACATGACCCTGGGTTCAATCCACTGTAAAATATAAATAAATCAAATAATACATCAATCTGAAAAGTTTTAAACATAATTGGAGAATATGTGAGATGAAATAAAAAAGATTTTCTTCTTTTCATCAAGTCTGAATATTCAAAAAATAATCTTCTAGTACCTATATCAGATATATTTGTCTTCAGTACTCTATGTCTTATAATTATATAATCAGATTGCACATTTGCAAATATTTTAGCATTTCTAGCTAGTGCATTTCCCTATAAACAGAATTTAGTAGTGTTACAAAAAAATTTATTAAAAAGTAACAAGAATAGTAATTCCACAGTAACTTGGATGATCAGAGAGATTTTTAAGGAAGCAGCAAACTTCATTTTGCTAAGAAATTTTAAAAATAAGAAAAAAAACTTTTTTATAAATTTTAATAAAGAGATTTTGAGTGCCTTTCAGTTTCATAAAATGGAAATCTAACAAATGACTCCATTCATTTGCATGATGAATGACTATTCACATTTAGCCCTTTTATTACTTCTAGCAAGGCAGAAAATAGCTCTTTTGCATGCTTCTAAGGAAGTTGATTGTTTTTCCTTTTTCTATGCTTGTTTAGGGTTTGCATTCTCAGTATGAAAAGATGACAGCTATTGTGAGTTCCTTAAGTGATAATTAGTCCTCTATGACAGTTTATTATGTTGCTACAGCTTATTAAAACTCCTCATTTTCATACAATTATCAAATTCACCACTGGAAGGCCACTTTCAAAGTAAAAATTTTGCATGCAGTCACTAATTCCATGAAAAAAACACCTGATAATTTTTGTAGATGAAGTCAAATGGCAGAAGTAAGAGACACACAAACATTCATACATGTACACACATATTTACATATAGAAAATATTATGTGTGCATGCACACACATACATATTTCTTTCCATATTATTTTCTTTCCTTTATAAAAAAATTACTGCACCTTTCCATAAAGTAAAATTAGATGTTTGAATTTCTGATTATGAAAAAAGTTTTGAAAATTATTTTTCTTTTCCATGGTTTCCTGTGTGTGTGTGTGTGTGTGTGTGTGAACTTAGCTTTGTGACATTAGTCATGTTAATTAATTTTAACATTCTTTGAAAATTCACAGAATTCCATGATAAGTTATTATACATAAAATTAATAATTCTGTAGTCATTTTCTATTTTGGACTAAAAGAATTAATAATTTAAAAATAGAAATAGTCAATTTTTGAGAAAAAATTTAAAGTTTTAATTGCATATGCATGAATAATTAAATGGAGAACCAAAGCTAGCTATAAGGAAAATTGAAATAGTTTTGACTCTCACCCCTTATAATAATGATTCATTTGCATAATTAATATTCTATTTACTTATCCAACAAATAAACTGTCTTTCCCCCCAATACTGCTGTGTTTAGATTCATTTGACTCTTAACAATGATTTCATAAGATGTAACTATTATTCTTCCAGATTCACAAGTAAATAACTGTTAGAAAAGTGAAGTTATTTACTTAATCACATAGCTAAAAAATGGCACAGATAAGATTTAAAACCTTGGCAAATTAAAATTTGAATATCCTGTATAATTTACTAAATTGGGATACAACAATGAAATGTCATTGCTCTTCCATTTATCTTTAACCCTTAAGTGTCCTTTTAAATGGACTCTTGATAGTCATTAACAGTTTAAAAAATAAACCGCGAACATTTCAATTTCTAGCTCGAAATTTTCAGTGTATTCTCATGACTTGTGGGATAAATTCAACAGTTTGCTCTTGCTTCTTACACTGTCTTGATTTGATACTTCCAAATCTACCCGTTTAGCTCTTGTGCCTTCCTCTGTGTTCCCCAAAGCTCCACACTTAAATAGCACTGAGCCACATTTGATGACCATGACCAATCCCACTTGCTTTTACTTACTCTCTCCTATTTGGAAGAGTTGATCTCTACGTAAACACATGGAATCATTTTTAAAGACTCCATTTGAATCTTGCCTTCTATGTGAGTCCTTTGGCATCTCTAGTATTCAAGGTCCACATTACCACATATTGTCATTGTGCTTACTAGATACTACTAATGGAATACTCATCAAAAAACTTGACTGAAAAAAAAAAAGCTTGCCTGGCAAGGGTGAGGACTCAGGTTCAAACTCGAGCAACACTTACACAGCAAAGTGTTGGAGCAACGAAGACCACGTGAAAAATGAAATAAAATTGATGTTATCTTTCTTTCTCTCTCACTGCCCCCTTTCTTTAAAACCAAACAAACAAAACAACAAGAACAAAAAGCTCACTGTGTCTCAGTTAGGAGTGGTGGCTTAGTGGTAGAATGCTTGCCGTGAAAGGACATGGGTTCAAACCCCAATATCACACATACAAGTAAGTGTTGGAAAAACAAAACCCACTTGAAAATATAAATTGATTATCTCTTTCTTTCCTTAAAAAAGATTAAAAAAAAGAAAACACCACAAAAACACCAACTTCTGTGTCTCCAATTAGGCATTTTTTTAAAAAGAGAGAAACGGTGAGAGAGAGACAATCAATTTTACTCAGTTTTTCATGTGGCTTTTGTTGCTCTGACACTTCATTGTGTATGTGGTGCAGGGGTTCAAATCAAACCCACATCCTTCTGCACGCCAGGCAAATGTCATAAGTGCTGAGCCATCTCTTGAGCCCCCTTTTAGGCATGTTTTAAACCCTACCCTAACCATGAGGTCCTTGGGGTAGGAGTATGACTTTGGAATTTTTATGTAGCAAGAATAGGTGCTACATAAATGACGGACATGTCCTTACCACCTTTGGCTTCCTATGACATCTCTTTTAGTCTTCTTTCTCTTTGCTCTGACCAAAAGGCTTAACAAGAAACATTTAATGTGGTGCTTATGGTTTCGGCGGGCTCAGTCCGTGGAAGGGTGACTTGATCTGAGCCCAAGGTGAGGCAGAACATCAAGTCAGAGGAAAGCGGCTTTAAACATGGCAATCAGGAAGCAGAGAGAGCACTGCACTCACCAGGGACAAATATAAATGCAAGAGCACACTCCCAAAGACCTGTCTCCCTCAGCCACACCCTACCTGCCTATAGTTTCCTCCCAGTTGATCCCTGTCAGTGGCTTTATCCACTGATTATTTTAAGGCTCTCATAACCTGATCGTTTTACCCATGAGAATCTTTGAATTGTCTAACATTTGAGTTTTTTTGGGGATACCACATATCTAAACCATATTTGGAATGCATTTAGTAGTAAGTAATAGAGAACTAATATGCTGAAGTTGAATACTCCAGTTGGCTAATATTGACAATTCAGCAGCTCATAAAGTCAAGACAGGAATTCTCCTGAAATATTTTTTCATGTACCTGCCTTCTTTTCATGTTTTCAATTTGCTAATTACAATATGGCTGCCCAATATCAGACATCACATCCATACTTGTAACAAGAAACAGGGTAAAGGATTCAGTAAGAGCAAAGTTAACTTACACCAATATGCATAGGCAAAATTATATCAGATGGCCATATTTCTCTTCAAGAAATGCTATAAAGAAAATTTATTTACTTTAGTTTTTAGTTTCTTTAAAGAACATGGACAAGTAAAGGTGATTGGAAACAGAAATTTGAGGAGCCAAACCAACATGGAGAAGCTATAATTTATACTTAAATTTTTAGTATCTTTGTCATCTATTGTTTCATAATTTTCAAAATAATTAATATCAGGGTGGACAGAGCACAATCTCACTGAGATAATATTTCATATATAACATTTCACAAAGAGGAGGCCCAGTGTCACCTCACCCAGTGGCAAATTTCCCCTGCATGTTGAACCAGACTTCAAGGGAAGGTGGAGAGAGGACATAGTGGTGGCGAGGAAGAGCAAAAGTACCTTTGTGTATGTGAAAGAATTAAATGCATAGTAACATATATGGAGGTTTTTTTCTTTAGTGTAATTATCATAATATCAGCAATGATAATTATAGTAGTTTCTGAGAGTTTTGGTGTCCCAGCCAAAAATCTGCCATGACATCATTCCTTAAAATTAGCTCTCTTCCTACAGTTTTGTGGGAGCTCTACATTATGACATTGGAATAGTAACATTCCTGGCCTTGACTTTTTTTCATCTTAGGATTTCCTTTAAGAAAATTTAGAGTTGTTTCTCAAAACTGACATGAAAATATTTAGTGGAGCAAAATTCCCCCATGTAGTTGTTAGCTTAAGTAGCTAAAAAAATCTCTGCAAAGGATTATGCATGAGTCAGTAGTCTATTCTGTTACAGCAGTTACACAGGATCAATTGAAAGGGGATATTTTATGCTATTATTTAAATTTAATAAAATATAGCAATAGTATGTAATGTTTATCTTTATTTTATATCAGTCACTATGATTATCTCTTTAATATAGTGCTTTGTCTCAAAATCCTTCATAACAATTTCATGGGAGTTTTTACAGCAATTTTATAGATGTGGAAATTAAGACAATCAGCAGTTACCCAAGGTTGCAAGCTGCCAACCAGTAAAACTGACTCAAAAGCTCATGTAGTATTATATTAAATTTCTTGGGGCTGCATTAATAAATTACCACAAGCTTAGTGCCTTAAAAGAAAACTTTATTCTCTCCCAGTTCTGGAGCCTGAAGTCTGAAATCAGGGTGTGATAGTGCTTCACTGCCTTTTGGGGTTCAAGAGAAGAATTAGCGCCTGCTCTTCCAATCTCTTTTGGCTGCAGGTTTAAATGGATGTGTCCTCGGCTTTCAAATCTCTTTCTTCATCTTCATATAGACTGTGAACTAGATGTGCTTTTCTGGAAAACTTTCTCTTTTTTTTCTTTTGTATGAACACACAATGATGTCACCCTAGAGGACAATGCCCAGTCTTTTACCACATCAAGTCAAAGTTAACGGGTCTATGAGTATGAAGTGACTGTGTCTTTGGAAGGCCATTTCTTATCCCACTACACACATGTGGTGGAGAATCCTCTAAATCTGCTTAGAAAACTCAGGGTTACTCTGCTATGTCTGGACCATGCACATGAGATAGTCAATGTATTTCTCATGGGGATCCAGAGCAATGGGAATCCAATTTATGTACATAGAACTTCAAAAGCAGTATAGACAGCTATTTGAAAAGTCTCTTTCTTTTGGTATTTATTAGAAAATGTAGAGAACAAAATGTGCTACTCCAAACCCTTATAATAACAGGTAGCTTGCATTCAGGCTAGGTGCTGTGTGAAAAGTGACTTGATTCCTGAGAACCAACTTGGAAAAGGAAAAGGAAAATGAGAGTTTGCAGTAAAAAAGTAAAGAGGAAGGAATACTTGAGGTGGGATATGTGGATTCCATCTCCACAAGTAAAGCAAAGACTAACTCTAGGGGCAAAATTAGAACTTCAGTCAACTAAGAGGCATTCTTCCTATTCTTTTCTGGAAGACCAGGACATGTGCAGTAACCCCAAAGGAAGACATCAAGTAATGATGAGTTCCTATGTTCTTTTATTACTTTATAAAAATATCAACTCTAGCCAGGTGTGACAGTGCACACTTAATCCAAGAGTCTCAGGAGACGGAGGCAGGGTGATCACAAGTTCAAAGCCAGCCTCAGCAACTTAGTGAAGCTTTAAGCAACTTAGTAAGAACCTTCCTCAAAGTAATTAATAAAAAGGGCTGAGGATGTTGCTCAGTGGTTAAGCAACCCTGGGTAAAATCATCCCGTGTATCAAAGGGGGAAAATATTTGAAATGATTTTTTGCAAAGGCTCTAAATTGTTGGTGCTGTTTGTTTAGAATTCTCCATTCTTTCACTGTGATTTAGTTGTATTCTGAGAAAGCTGTGTGACGAGATTATAGTATATATCTTCATAAGATGCAGACTGACGTTTTTGTTTTTTCTGTTTTGATGGCCATTTTCCTTCCTTTTTTTAGTTAATGAGTTAATTAATGTTTATACAATCATCAAGGCATATAAAGAAAATATGATATGCTTTTGATCCTAAATCACAGTTACCCCCTCACTGGCCATATCCTAGTCTCTTGGTTCTTCTATATTATGCCCCCATAACAGATAAAAATGTCCATATGTATATATATGCATTTGTGTGTGTAGATATATTTATACAGATATACATACATACATATATATAGCTGTGTATACATATATATGTTTATATATAAAATTTTGTATACATAGATTTATATTAAATTAGAAATTTATACATATAAATATGTAACTGCATATGTATGTATCTGTATATATATAAAATTTTAAATGTATATATAAATATATATATAAATTTATGAATTTTCCTGAATTAAATGAATGCATTATTTGCATGTACTTTTTGACTTCTTGGGAGGAGTAAAGAATGTTACATTGTTTATCATCTCCCTACATCCCTCCCTATCTTTCCTCTTTCTCCTATCCACCCTGCCTCTTCTCTACCCTCTCTTCCCACTACATGTCTATGGTTCCCCTGGATTATGTGTTGCTATGCCCCTGTGAGTCAAATTCATGAGTTTGATTAATTTTTCACACAAGCCTGTGTTTAGCTTTGGTCTCCACAAATCAGGGGAAACATTCAACTCTGGAATCTCTGGGTTAGGCTAATTTAGCTCAGCATGATTTCTTCCATTGCTATTCATTTACCTTCAAACATCACAATACCATTATTTCTAATAGCTAAGCAGAATTCCATATATACATATCAGGAATTTGGGATCCATTCAATCAGTGAGGGGCATCTGGATTGATTTCATAATTTAGCTATTATAGATTGTCCCATTGTGAAGACAACCTAAATTTTTGAGGAACCTCCACACTGCTTTCCTGAGCATCTGTACCAGTCTGCAGTTCCACCAACAGTGTGCTAGTGTTACTATCTCCCCTCAACCCCTCTAGTATTCTTCATCTTTGCCAAGTATGACTGAAGTAAGGTGAAATCTTAATGTAAATTTGTTTTCATTTCTCTGATTACTAGTGATTTAGAATACTTTCTCATTTATTCATTGGTTTGCTGGAGTTCCTATGCTGAGAAGTTTCTGTTTAGCTCTCTATCCTATTTATTGATTGGATCTCTTGTGTTTTGATATCAGTTCTTTTTTTTTTTCTTGAGTTCTTTGTAAATTTTGGATATTAGTGCCCTGTCAGAGGAATCACAGGCCATGATTATCCCATTCTGTAAATTCTCTCTTCACAGTTTGACAAATTCCTTGGCCAAGCAAAGGCTTTTTAGTTTAATGGCATCCTACTCATCAATTCTTTATTTCAATTCTTTCGCTTTGTGAGTCTTGTTGAGGAAGTCATTTTGATCTCCCATATCCTGGAGTATTGATCCTAATTTTTCTTCTGGGAGTTGGATGATAGGTGGTTGAAATCCTAGCTTCTTGATGTATTTTGATTTGGTTTTTTACAAGGTTAGAGATAAAGGTCTAATTTCAGTTTCCTGCACATGAATATCCAGTTTGTCCAGTATTAATTGTAGAATAGGCTGTTTTTCCTGCATATTATATTTTAGCCCCTTTGACAAAGATCAGATAGATGTTAAGTATTTGTGGGTTTGTCTTAGAGCCTTCTATTAAATTCCATCGGTACCTTTTCCTATTTTGATACCAGTAACATGCTGTTTTTGTTACTACAGTTTTGAAGTATAGTTTTAGATCTGGTATTGCAAAACCATCTGTTTCATCTTTCTTGCTTTATAATGTTTTGGCTATTCTGTGTATCTTGTGGTGCCAAGTGAAGCTGATAATTGCTTTGTCTATATCAGTAAAGAATGAAATTGGAATCTTGATGGGGATTGCATTGGCTCTCTATAGTATTTTTGGTGTAATGGCCATGTTAATTATATTAATTCTGCCTAACCAAAAACATGGAATATCTTTCCATCTTCTTAGGTCTTCAATTTCTGTATTCATTGACTGATAACTTTAGTTTTAGAGGTTTTTTTTTTTTACTTCCCTTGTTAGATTAATTCCCAAGTATTCTATTCTTATTGAAGTATTGAAGATATTGTAAATGGGACCAAATTCCTGATATCTTCTTCTGCCCTATTATTGATAACATGTAGGAAAGCTATTAATTTATGGATGTTGATCTTGTAGCCTGCTACTTTGCCAAATCTGTTTATAAGCTCAAGCTTATAGAGTTTTCTGGATCTTCCAGACATAGGATCATGTCTTCAATAAAAAAGAGATAGTTTGACCTCTTCCCTTCATATTCTTATCCCTTTGATTTACTTTTCTTGCCTTAATACAACAGCTAGGTTTCCAAGTAGTATATTGAACAAAAGTGGTGAGAGGCAACAGCCTTGTCTTGTTTCTTAGTTTAGTAGAAACGCTTTCAGCTTTTCTCCAATTTGTATTATACTATCTGAGGATTTGGCATGTATGGCCTTTACCAAGTTAAGATAAGATCTTTGATTCCTGTTTTCTCTAGAGTTTTGAGTATAACTCGGTGCTGGATTTTATTGCATTTTTTTGCATATTATCATGGAATTATCTTATGTTTTTTGTCCTTACTTCTGCTTAACTGATGAATCACTTTTATTGATTTGCATGTATTGATCCAGCCTTGTATCCCCGGAATGAAGCCCATTTGATTGTGATGAATTATTTTCTTAATGTATTTTTGAATGCAATTTGCTAGAATTTTATTAAGGATTTTTATGCCAATGTTCATCGGGGTTATTGGTGTGTGATTTTCTTTTTTTGATGCATCTATTTTGGCTTTTGGTATCAGAATTATGACAGCCTCATAAAATGTATTTGGGAGAGTTCCCTCCTTTTCAATTTTTTGAAATAGTTTAATAAGGAGAGGTGTTTGCTCCTCCTGATAGGTATGGTAAAACTCAGCAGGAAATCCCTTAGGTCCTCAGCTTTCCTTCTTTGGAAAGCTTTTTATTGCTCTATTGATTTCAGTACCTGTTATTGGGATTTTTAGGAATTCAATGATGTCCTGCATAAATTTGTTGATGTTGTTTGTGTCTGGAAATTTATCCGTGTCTTCCAGATTTTCTAATTTAGAGGAATATATTTTTTTCAATATATGTTCTGATAATCCTTTTGATTTCCATGGAGTCAGTGGTGATCATTACCTTTTTTCCTTTCATTGATGATTTTTTTTTTATTTGCTTCAATTCTTCCTTCTTTTAGTGAGATTAGTTAGGGGTCTGTCAATTTTATTTTAATTTTTGGAAGAATCAGCTCTTTGTTTCATTGATTCTTTTATTGATTTTTCATTCTCAAATTCATTCATTTCAGCTCTGATCTTGATTATTTCCTGTCTTCTGCTGGCTTTGGCCTTAGATTGTTCTTCCTTTTGTAGTGATCTGAGGTGGAGCATACACTTATTTGAGATCTCTTCTGGTTTTTAATGCTGCTAATTTTCTCCTTAAGAATGCTTTTATGCTGTCCCAAAGGTTTCATTATATTTTTTATTCATTCTCATTCTCTTCCAAGAATTTCTGCTGTCATGTCTTCTTGGGTCCATTTTTCATTTAATAAGATATTATTCAATATCCATGTATTTTTGTGTTTTCTGTCATGAGTTTTGCTGTTAATTGCTAGGGTAATGGCATCATGTTTTGATAAGATGCATGGACTATTTTCCTCTTTTTTATATTTGCTGAGATTCCCTTAGAGAATGAGAATATGATGTATTATGGAGAAGGATCCCTGTGCTGCTGAGAAGAAGGTATACTCAGGCAATGTGGGGTGGAAAATATTGTAGATGTCCATTAAGTCCATTTGATTTATGGTGTTGTTTAGAGTGGCATTCTCATTATTTTTCTGTTTTGATGATCTATCTATTGGTGGTAGAGGAGTATTAAGATCTCCCATTATTACCATGTTGAGGTCCACAAAGATTGTATGTCATGGAGTAGTTTTTCCACATGATTGGGCACATTGGTGTTTAGAGAGTTTATATTTACTATGATGATATCTTACTGTTGTATTTTTCCCTTTACTAGGATATGGTGGCTTTCTTTATCTCATCTGATTAATTTATGTTTGAAGTCAACTTTGTCTGATATAAATATTGCAGCTCTAGCTTGCTTTCTTAATCCATATGCCTGGTAGATTTTTTTCCTATCCTTTCACTCACAATCTGTGGATGTCATTGGCTGTAAGGTGGGTCTCCTGTAAGAAGTGTATTGTTGGATTGTCTTTTTTGATCCAATCTGCTAATCTGTGTCTTTTGATTGTTGTGTTGAGACCACTCACATTCATTGTTATGATGGCTATGTAGTTTTGGTTTTTATTTTTCATGTTTTGTTAGTGAGTTCCCTGTTTTCTTGGTGGTCTTTTGATTGTGTGCACTTTTATTGAATTTTCTGTGTTTGTGAGATTTGATTATTGGTTGCTCTATTTATATTTTATCTTTCAGAATTCTTTGTAATGCTGGTTTTCTATTTAAGAATAAATCCAGTTTGATCTTATTGTGAAATTTCCTTATTTCCCCATCAAATTTGAAGCTGAGTTTTTGTGGTTATAGTATTCTTGGCTGCATGTTGTGGTCATTCATACATTGAAAAATTTCCTTCCAGGATCTTCTTGCTTCTAGTGTCTGGTCTGAAAAGTCAGAGATGATTCTTATTGGTTTGCCTGTGCTTGTGATTTGCCACTTTTAATATTCTTTCCTTGATTTCTCTGTTATACATTTTGAATACATGTGTCTCAGTGACTTTTCATTTGATTTCAGGTGTTAGATGTCCTGTACACTTCCTGAATAGAGCATTTCTGACTCTATTCTGATATGTGAAAAACTTTCTTTAACAATTTTATTCAGATTATTATTTACACCCTTTGTTCGTGTTTTGATTTCTTTCTGTATCCCAGTTACTCTTACATTGTTTGTTCTGGTTTAATCCCAGTCATTTTTAAAATTCTGCTCATGTTTTGTGAGTTTTTTTTTCTTTTTTTGTAATCTCTGTGTTCAAGCTTCCTCAGCCCATCTTCATTGTTGGAGGTTCTTTCTTCCAGAGTTGAGGATCTGTTTTCTATATAAGTTATTCTATTATTTAATTCTTCCATCATTGTTCAGATGTGATTGACTAAAGATTTTAGCTCTATTACTTCCATTTTCAATATGTCTATTTCTTTGATAAATAGGTTTTTCATCTCTTGAGTTTTCTCACTTATTTCCTTCAATATATCTTCTTTTAGCTTATTATTCCTTTGATAATTATTGATAATTATTTCTAGATTTTCATCCTGCTCCCTGTCCATGTGCTCCTTGGTTGGGGGGTTGTGGGCTTGAGATGAATCTTTTGTATTTTGATTCCTCAGTTTTTATAATCTTTTTCTGGAACTCTGAATTGAGTTCCCCTTTTTAATCTAGGATCCAGGGTGTCAATCTGGAATTTTTGTGAGCAGGACAGCCCACTGAATTGTAGAAGTGAAGAAGCCGAGGTGCACTGCTGGGTCCTAGGATCTTCTGACACGCTGGAATGATCATCTTGCGCACTGTGATGGGATCTGGATACCTTGGCAATGGATATGGGTCCAGGATATCTTGACCTTGTGGGTACAGGCTTTGGCTGGGCAGATACATGAGCCTCGGCTGGGTGTGTCAGGATGGGTTGAGGGAAGTGGGATCCTGGGCACAGGTGAACTCCGCAGGTCCTGAAGCTGAGGCCTGGACCCATGTGCAGCTGCTGGGTGAGTTAACTCTGGTGGAGTCATGGGCACAGTGTCTGTGAGTGCCCATGGCCTGGGTCCTCATACAAATCTGAGCAGGTCAGGACCTTGTGGGTGATCCTTGGTGCAGATGAACTGCACATACATGAAAGCCTTGAGTCTGAGACCTAGATTTATGTGCAGCAACTGATTAGGTGAGTGGACTCTGCAGGGTCCTGGGCATGGGTGTCCTGAGAAAACCTGAGGGCTGAATACATGCAGTGGTTGGGTCAATTGGCTCCAATGGGGTCCTGGACATAGTCGTTCATTTGCATTCTTAATAAATGAACACTTTTATGCTTTCATTGAGTGTCTCAGAGACATAATGTAGACATGCTCTTTTATCTAGGACCTATTCAATTGGAGGACATTTTACGAAAATGTACAGGTCCGATTGCATACATGAAACTTCCATTAATACCGAGGTATCCAGACTACCCAGGAATTGAATATGTGTTGCTATCTTTAAAAAGGAAAACAATTTAATTTGTTTGTTTTAATAGCAGTTTTTTATATTACTACTGGTGCCCATACTTTTTTCCTTCACTAATCTATTCAACTTTTACCAACATTACATCTGTCAGTCAGCTTCTCATTTATCAATCAATCTGTCATCTACCCATCTTATTAAAAAATCTATGAAAGCTAGGATTCTATGGAAGATTCTCTCATCAGTCAAATATTTCATATGCATTATTTTGGTAGAAAGAATTTAGAACTACTGATTAAAATAAATATTCCAAATATGCTATGAATTTTAAAAACTACAGTTAATCATATGACTCTTAAATATAACAATGATAATACATTCATAAATATCAAATCTTAAGAGCTGTATTTGTAATCTGACCCATTGGCTATCTAGAAGATGTACATTTGCATATGTAACTATCTGTATCTTGACATAGATATTTATGTCCATATCTATGTCAGTTCTCTTTAAATAGTATTAAAGAGGTTTATTCCTGCATCATAACCAGGTTAAAATCACTATATAAATTAATTATGACAGCCATATCAATTAGACATAAGAGATTTCTAAAGCTAATTAGAGTCTGAGTTTTTAATTTGACGTCTGTCTCTGTAATATGTGCTTTATGCATTAAATTAATGAAATTAAGCCTGCATCATTATAAATTTCCACTTTCATGGTTCCATAAGTTTCACAATTACATGCCATATTTGAATGATAATTGAATCAAACTAAATAATTAATTTCACATAAGCATTGGTAGGGTTTTAAGAATATATCTTTTGCTTTTTGCTGTCAAGTCTTCCCAAACAGGACCTAAAAAGGACACAAATGGCTGCAAAATAATAAAATAATAATAATAATAAAAACTTTTTGTCATTTTCAAAGTAGGCACTCCTTAATGGAAATGGCAAAGTAGATATGATATATCAAGTATACACTGTATTACAAAACAGCTTAATGTGTTAAGATAAAAATATATGAATATGACTAAAAAACTCTTTGTGATTTTATAAAAACTTCTATTTAAAGGAAACTTATTCACCTGAGATGATTTTCTGAGATTTTTCTCAGGGAAACATGAAGGTAGTTTTAGTTTTGAATAAGAACTTAATTTCATTTTTGAAGAACTATACACATATGTGTATATATATTTTATACTAAGGTTGCATCACTATATAATGTTTTGAAATAAAGCTTTAACATATTCTGTGAAAATACATATTGAAAATGAAGAAAAGAATTAATTTGCATGCAAATTGAACTAAAACATGATATATGAGGACTACAACCCTGCCTTTAAGATTTGCTTTTGACATTTGTGTTTTAACAGGCAATTAAAATTTAATTTGTCCTATGATGAAAAGCAAATCCTTTTATCCTATTTCAGCAGTCTGAAGAGGTACCAACTCTATTACAAAAGGAGACTTTGGCTGAAGGTTTATTGTGCCCTCATGACCCTGTGGTGTGAAATTAATGATAATCCAATCAAGGGGATGACATAAAAGTAAGTCTGTGCATAAACGATTATGAGAGGAAAGACAATGTCCTGGAGAAAGGGGTCATTGGTCATGCTCTACATGAAACATTTCAGATGAAAGCTTCATTTGTGTTTTTTTGTGATAGCTAAAGTGTCATAACAGCATACCACTGGTTTGTTGAAATACCTACTTGGCAATTCTGCCCTGTTAAAATTAGTGAAGAAAACCTGTGGGGATGTTTCCAAGATGTCACTACTGAGGAGAGGTTTAAAAGAAGATGAAGTGAAGAAAAGAAGAAATGAAGGATAGAGAGGAAGTTGAGTTGATAAAATGAAACTAAATAATATTTGCATAGGTAAAATCTATCTAGTAATATATAATTCTGCTTAATTGTTTCTTTTGGGACATTGATACTTTAGTATTTTAATAGTATTTAAATAATCAATCAAGGATAAATCATTCAACTATCCAAAATATTTATTATACTGGATTGGTCTTGTGTTTTCTCAAAGACCAAGGATTTGACTCAGGTTTAGAAGGTAAATCTAAATGCAAGTTAAGTTAGCAATTGTTCAGAGACCAAAGACCATACTCTAGAACAGTTGCTCAGAAATATGTGCTGACATTTTTTATTGCACAATGATTGTGGCCCCCCACCCTCTATAAATTGTGGGGCAGCCCTATTAATTTTTCCCATGTTTAATTGAAATTGAGAATATCCCACCAAACATTCATTGGAGAAGGAAATATTTAAATTCATCTGTCTAGAATGTAACAGTTTATATAAGCAAAATCGTTTTTCATGGGATTAACATGCACTAAGTATTAGAGGGAGATGTGTGTATTGAAAGAATATTCACTGTGTTTTGTTTTGAAGTTTAGTAAGATTTTGCTACTTCATAAAAGTTTCTTTTTTCAATAGAAATGCTAATATCCTATTTTAGTTAGCAACATGAGACAACTGTATGAGTTTGGATTTTAGTTGTTGTACTCATGATGTTTCTGTGTTTAGAGTTAAGCAGCCAGTTACTTTATTGTTTTAATAGTGTTATGATCAGTCATCTCATTATATTAAAATTATTTTATAATAACTTGCTTATGTTCCTTTCATATGAGAGTTAAGGGACATCATTTTTTTTATTTGTTGAGTAATGTGGGAGAATATTTTAGTCATAATTTTTTTTCTGGAGAGCAGAGCAAAAAGCATTAGACAAATAAAAACTTTATGTAATAAGGCAATGGATCAGAAAAGGCCAATATCCACGCACAGGGCATTGGTAGGAGTTTAAGTGTTCCAAAATGGAATTACAGAGATCAAGCCATCTCAAATGAGGTCCTAATGGTGAACTGAACTTTATGGAACAGGGGATGTTATACAATATGCATTACATCAGATAACATAAAAAATGAGAAGGATTTAATGTTTAAAGATTGGCAAGAATTTTAGAAGGGGATGTATGGTGTTATACAAATGAAAGAGCTCAACATGTCTCTCAAAATAATTTTATCCAAGGAAATGGATCTTTCTGGGTAACATTTATTCTTAATTACATGTATAGTGTTGAGAATTGTAATATGTAATTGTGTATGATAACATTTAAATCCCTTTCATTCAATGCTATATGAGAGCAATATATTTGCATTTTAATAAAATTGTCCATTCTTTTAAATATTTATCCTGGTCAATGTATGGAATCCCTATATCTTAAGGTACTATCATATTTATAGGATATTGGAGGAGAGATGTGTAAAATATTCAGGTTTTTGATTGGCATATGGATATAACTCATATTAGTTACGAAAGTAAAATATTTGATACAGAAATGAGTTGACAACTTACCAAGAACTGGGTTTTGGTATTGACAAACCCAATTTTATGATGAACAATATAATGTAGAGACATTTTAATAGTATGTTAGCTTTTCATGAATGTGACCAAAAACTTGGCAAGAACATCTTAGAGGAGGAAACATTTATCTAGGCTCATGGTTTCAGAGGTTTAGTGAATGGTTGACTAACTCTGCTTGACTGAGCCAAGATGATGTGGAGCATCATGGTGGAAGGGCATTGTGGAAGAAAGCTGCTCAGATCAGGGCAATTGGAAAACAGGGAGAAAGAGCTAAGGAGAAGGGACAATGTGTAGAATCCCCAAGGGCACTTACTTCCTCCTGTCATGCCCCATCTGCCCACTGTTACCACAGAGCAATCCATTCAAATTATTAATCTTTTGAATGAATTGATCCACTGGTAAGGTCTTATAACCCTCATAAACTAATCACTGAACTTCTGATTAATTCTGCATTCTCCCACACATGAGCTCTCCAGGGACATCTCCTATCCAAACTATATAACAGATAGTCTCGAACTACACCTTAACTCCTTAAGATTTTAGGCTAAAACAGTGGGGACTCTTCATGCCAAAGTTTCTCTGTGGAAGACTCCACATATTTTTGGAAATATCCACCTTAATTATTGGCTGGATTTGGGGGCAAATTTGATTGTGGATCCAGAAGATTAACAGTTGAGTTTGTCAATCATAAATATTCCTTGCAACTGACACTACAGACAGTACATTTTCATGGTTAGAAAAAGTTCTTTCCAGGATCAAGAGATGTCTGTGATTGCCTTCTTTCATTTCCTGCTGTACACTGTAATTTGGAAACAGATGTAGACATCAGAACAGGAGTCTGTCCTTGACATTCTTTAGGTCATGGAGGAAGATATAAACAGGTTGTACGCATATTTGTGGTCTAGCAATGTTCATTAGAAAAAAACTTTGCTATTGGGAGTTAGTCATTACAGGGACTAAATTAGGTCTTCTCCCTATGTGTGCCCATGGAACTCAAAATGGATTCAATTTGTAGAGGGCTTGTTTCTGACATTTGTTTGGAGAGCAATAAATTTGTTGCCCAAAGTCTCTAGATTACAGTGGTGTTTTCATTCTTGGATCCTTTGCATACCCAATGAGTATAAATGTGGCCTGTGACATTCTTTCTTAAACTCTTTTAATGACTGTGTGATGTGCAGGGTTTGATTTCAATAGAAGCTGTAGCCTACATATACACTTGCCTGGTGTGCAGTTAACATCCAGGGGCACTCAAGGTTAATTAGAAATGGTAATAAGTTTAATCATGATGAACTCATTTGGTTCTGATGTGGATGTCACCTGTAATTCCATAAAAATTCCATTGTAATTTAACATTAATTAATGTCCACTTATCAAGGAGTGTTACAGCAAATTAGTACAGAAGTGACAAGTTATGTGCTTAGGAAATGCTTAATGGAAAAAATAAAACAGCATTTACTAGGTCATCTTAAAATATAACAAATTGAGACATCCTTATTATTTAAAACATGAGATTAAAATCAGGTAAAGTGATAATAATTAGGTATGACTTTTGATAAGAATTTTTCTGAGAACTAATGGGGTTACAGCAAACATTAGAAATATAGATCTGCTTGGCTTACCATTTTTTAACATAAATGACAGAGAAGAGATGGAGCTATTCTTATCATTACCCTATAATAGGAGAGCTGCTGAATTTTCAATAATCATCATCATGAAGCAATGGTCTTATTCATGTAAAATAAAAGTATTTTTCTCCCTATGTAAAAATGCTATTAGCCATATTTGAAGGCATTATACTCAGATATCATTTTTCCATTTCTGTAAATGACAACCATTAAATGCAATCGTAGTTACATGACAAGACTATTTTTATTACATCAAAAGGAAGAAAGGGATTAAAATGAATTTATTCAAAGGTGTGATTTGTCATTTTTTTTCCCTTATCAAGGTGCATACGAGACAGCTTTAAACCTAAACACTGAGATCTGACCTCATATTTGAATAAGCTAATGTGATCTGGTATTCTTTGGGAAGTACTGATACCTCTCTTTTGTATCCAGGGATCCCAGGAGGAAGTTTGGCTTTTAGGAGGTCAGCTACAAGGCTTCATTTCTTTTCATTATTTTCTCTTTTATCATTTGGCAGTTCTTGACAGCTCAGAGGTTCTTCTAGGTATCTGCAGTGTGCAGTATAGGATGGAGAGGAATTTAAAGAATGGATTTCTTTCTATTATCTAGATCTTTTAGAAGTACATTACAACCCTTTGGAAAGCTTTCTTCTCAAAGAGAGACACTAATCACTACAAACGTGAAATTGAAATGCATACTTGAGGGAAAAACATAAAGCTATCAAATTTTTGCTTTGGTATTTCTCATATTTCAGTTATGAATGCAAATCCGTTAATTTGCATATGTCCTTTTAAACGTCAAATAATAATCATCTCAGAACAAAGGAACTCTTATTAACGTTTTAGTATAATTCTTCTGGATTCATCAAGCCAGTTTTAGTCCTATAAACTTATATTTCTTGGCCTTGAAGATGTATTTTTCAACCTACATACTCAGTGATATTGTCATTTATACACAGAGGCAAAGAATATATTGATAGCATACTAAAATAATCTACAATAGATATTAAATATGAATCGCATCATTGTTTTTGCAGCTAGTTAACATGGCATATAAGGCTGGAATCATCATTATTTCATTATATGGAAATGAAATATTAATGAATTGGCAGGTCCATCAGGTGCAAGAGATCTGGGAGTTCCCTGAGGTGAGGCCACATAACATCCCTGTCCACCTCTGAATTCTAAGTTCCCAACGTGGTATCTGGCCAGATGGGACACTCCATCAATAGTGTGTGTTCTTTGAATGGATACTGGAATTTAGCACTGAATGTTGAAACAGTTTTGAGTATTAAAGTTTCATTGATTGTAATATATTTCCAAGTCATGTTAATTTGCCCAATAAATGACCAATTACGTCTCTTTTACTCATAAGCCTAGGTTTTACCATTGCTTTTTCAGCATTTCTGAAGGCTTGATGCTTGGATGAATGAATGAATCCATTTTGTATTATCATAGTAGACTTTCTTTTAAGTTGAGTTAGTAAACATGGTAAGTTGAACAAATTTTAAGTCTATGGTTTAATGAGTGTGTAACAAATTTTAAGTCTATGATTTAATGAGTGTGTGTGTGTGTATTTGTGTGTATTTATGTTCATGGAATTCACAGCAAAGTGTAGATATTTTATCTCTCTGATACACTTCTTGTCTCCATTCAGTCAGACTCCAAAATGCTTCCACTGTTCTCATCATTAACATCATAGAATAATAATATTCTATAAATTAAATTGGGTATCTTCTTTCTTTCCTTCAATGTTTTGTATGAGAGATTTATGCATGATATCATATATAAAACATCTGCTTTTATCCTTATGAAGATTTTATTTTATAAATATATGACAATTTGCTTATCTTGTTCCATGTTTTTCCAGGGGTTTTTTTTGTTTTTATATATAGCATATTTTAAGCAATTTTGTACTTGTGTTAAATGTGGCCCTAAATATTCTATTGAATATGAAACCAGATGTGAATAGACGGGGTCATTTTTTTATATACATAACATATGTATGTGTATATGTATTTTACATGTGTTTAAAGTGTTTGTATATATAAATATCTATATCTTCATATAGATATGCATACCTCTATTTAATATCTACAGGTTAAATATCTGACTAAATATAGCCAATTTCTCAACATAATTGTACCAGTTTACAACTCCAAAACTAATGAATGATAATATTTTTTCATATCCTCCCTAACATTTGGCAATGAATAGTCATGTTATTTTTATTGGTAGTTTAGAGTTAAGGGATATCTTATTGTATATTTTATTTGCAATATTTTATTTGTTCTCTGTTTATCTGTTTTCTCCACCAGATATACCCTTTGTATATGAATATCAGGCAGATCTAGACAAACATACTCTCTATGGACAGGAAGAAATTTTGTCAAAAATAGACAGACAGTCAAAAAACTTGGTGGTCATTCATTGCACCAAAGTTTCTATAGCCTTTATTATGCCAAATATTTTGTAAGGCAAATATGTATACTTTTTATTTTGGAAAATAAAATTACACATGAGCTTTACGTGTAAAAATTACATGTAATAAAAGCCCACCTTGATTGATAATGTGATCTGTAATTTATCATTCAAATTAGGTTACTATTTTAAGTGGGAAAAGACTTATTAATAAAGGATGCTGTGATATGAAAAAAAAAACTGCCTATGTATAAGAAGGGCACGAATCCTAAGTGTTTTATGCCTAAGCAAATTTGAGTGGGTGCCTCTTCAATGCATTCCAAATGGCCTTGACAAAAATAATTGCAAACATTTCCATGGTACCACATGTTCCTCTAAACACTTTGAGGACCATAGTTTCTCAGAACTGAAAGATTTCTAAGAGTAGCTTTAGTCAATGAGCCACCACAGGACACAGGGATAAAAATCACACAACTTAATACCCTTTCAAACTAAAAATTAAGCATTGATTGGACCCTCCAATTCTGATGATTCCATTGGATTCAACTGTTCATTCCACCTGATGTTTCATGTGCTTCAAATCTTAAGTTGTCTCTATTTTTTTTTAAGTTGTCTCTATTTAAAATGGTCTGATAGGAATATATAACAAAAGGTTGAGACACGAATTAACAAAAAGGGAGATGTGTGAGTTTTCTTATAAACAATAATTTAAAATTTAGAATAAACCACGCTTTCTGGAAAATTCTAAGCAAGGAAATCTTGGAATATTGTAAAAATACAAGATACCTAGAGTTCTGATATAATAGTAATAATAAGAGTAATAATAAAAAATAATAAATTAAAATTATTTAAATAAAGAAATGTGTAAAGTCCATTTGGTGAAAAAGGAGTAAATGAGGTTGTTTGAGAGCAAATTTGTATGGGAAAAAAAGGGTTCAAAGTACCTGGGCTGGGAAACAAATACTTCTGAGACTACACCTGTGGCTCCTAAAGTTTCCCCATTGGCCACTTCCCATGGAGAGTCTTAGCAGGCCTTATATTTATCATTTAGCAGACCTTACATCTATCATTGATTTCTCAGAAAATTTACACTTTTATCCAGTATTGTTCCATATTTTTTTTCCTTCCTTGTGAACTCTCAGAAACCCACACATGTTTTCTAATTCTTTGAAAGCCTTGCAATACATAAGTTTTCCATTTGTATTTCATCTCTGAACTATGGACTGTCAAGGTGAATTGCTTGGTAATCATCTTATTTTTGCACTTGGCAGTGTGGGCAAAATATTATAAGTACTGAACAAGATTTTGCTGAATAAGTGGGAAAATAAATGAATTAACTTTCCCAATCTGAGCATTTGTTTCTGTTAATCATTAAAAAATTGAAGAAAAGATTAGATTTTTATATGTAACACTAGCTTTATCATGTGGTGTGTCAACGTTTTCTAATTTTGAAAACATACTTTCAAAAAATAAAATTGTTTGCTTCAATTGAAAAATACAATGAGAGTCCTGTTTCCATTTTACATTTACTCCGTTAACACTTAAACCCTTGTAGTTATACATGAGAATTAGAGAGCCTATTTTAAATGAAGCATTTATGATTGAATAAGAAATGCGAGAAGGCAGAAATTTCAAATAAGTTTATAATGTTGTCATGTTAAAAATTGTCATTAATTTTGAACAACAGGCTCTTTTATGTGAGTGACACACTATTTTCAAATACTAAGAGAATACATTTGACCCTTTAGTCTCTCAGTTTGGCTTATTTCACTCAGCATGATTTTTTCCATTTCCATCCATTTACCTGATATGGATCTTTCTAATAGCTGAGTAGAACTCCATTGTGTATGATTTCTGTATTGAAGGGCATGTAGGTTGTTTCCATAAGTTCACTCTTGTAAATTGAACTGCTTTAAACATTGATGTTGTTGTACCTCTGTAATAAGCAGATTCTAGCTCTTTGGGAAAATACCCAGGAGTGGAATAGCCAGATCTTATGGTGGTTCTATCCCTAATTGTTTGAGAGGTCTCCATACTGCTTTTCAGAGTGACTGTAAAATCTAAGACAGGATGAAAGTAGTCAAGGTAATTTAATAGACCCACCAAAGTGGAAGTAACACCTAAGCTGTGGGGACTATAGCTATGGAGGTGGTGAGTACAGTAGAATCCTATGAGAACCAAAATGTACCCAGGCTGGCATATAAATCTAATAATTTCAAGGTTTAAATTACATGTATATGATCATGTATATCTATAACTTGGTAGAACTACAGAGGAGTCACAAGCTTGGGGAGTGAGGGGAATGGAGGAAATCCTGGACAAGGATTAGGAGTAAGCAACACTGTCAATTTGTATGCATGTATGAATGTGAACCAACTAATCTCTTCATTATATAAGACAATGCTGAACCAATTAAAAAATACTAAGAGGAATTGTATGTGGATAATGTTTCAGATATTTTAGTTTTCTTGTATATTATTTCATTGATTTTCAGATGTTCGAAAAGAAAAAATATTTTCTCATACAAATTTGTTGTTTTTGAACCTAATCTGTTATTTCAGCAATAAAACAGAGTCAGTATAGAATTACCCTGAATACAAAAAGACCAGAAATCTTGAGCCTTTAATCCCTAGGTTTTGTCCCCGATTCCTTCAATGGATTCTGATATGTAAATTCTAGGACTCTGTAGAACCCAGTTTGAATGTCATTAAGGTTAAGGATCTACTGGATTAAATGTCAAACTAGGGTAAGAGAGTTTGGAGTGCTCAAGGTCACAATGCCTCTATCTAGTGAAAATGGGATAAATCCATGTATTAATACAGCTCCGTCTTAGTTCATTCAATAAAATTGAATTTGAGGACCTTAAATGGAATCTTCTATATCTTCCTTAAAGAGATAAATCCTCTTCCTGGTATATAAGCAAAATTGTTGTTTCCTCTCCATCTACGTTCACTAGTCCAGAGAAGACCACTTTAACTGAGCAATTGTGTTCTCCTTTATTTCAATTATAAAGAAATTATTCCTGGAATATAATAATAATAAGTGCTTTCCTATTTCTGTTTATTAACTGACTTTCCTCTGAGGCAAAAGACATGGACAGGTAGATAATAACCAAATATTTGTTAATTATATTTTCAGTACTCCTTTGGAAATTGGTTTAAGATTCCCTACTCAAACGAGGCAGTCCTAACTCTGGTTCTATTTGGCCAGTTGAGCAGATACTGTGACTTTTTCTCTTAGGTTTCAGTTTTCATGCTGCATTCAACTAAACCTGATCCTGCAGTTTCTATTCTCTCCCATGACTACCTTCCCTATCATCAGCTGAAAATTAAGATTTGCTTCTCAGTGGATGCTGTTCTTCATTTGGGGTGGGGACAGTGAGTGGAGGAGGTGCAGAGGAGAAGGAGTGGCAATTACCATTTTTATTTACAGCATGAGTCAAATTCTTCATTACAGATTTTCCACTTAATAATTGATACCTATGTGTCTTTGATAATTTGAAATCCCCTGATAGCATTTGCCATCTGTCTTCCATTGGAAAAACCTGGATGATGAATGTTGAATAACTTACATTCCTAAACACTAATACCATTCCTATGAATCCTTTGCAAATAAAATCAAGTAATTTTTGAACTATGTTCATTAGAGCACCCTGATATAAGAATATTCTACTAGGAATTAATTTTTCTTTTGTTTACTTTTTTTAAAGAAAGAGGGACAGTGAGAGAGAGAGAGAGAGAGAGAGAAACATTTTTATTTAGTTTTTCATGTGGCCTTCATTGTTCTGAGACTTTGCTGTGTACGTGGTGCTGGAGTTTGAAGTCGGGCACTTGCACATGCAAGGTAAGCACCATAACCACTGAGCCACCGCTCCAGCCCCTTGTTTACTCTTCATAGCAAAATGATTATGGGAAGTATCAAGCCAAAGACAGAGACAGGATATTAAGAGAAAAAAGACATTAAAATATCATTTTCTCTCTAAAGGAATACATGAATGGTCTTTTATTGTAGTAGTATATCTGTTAAGTGAGTAGGTTTAATTTTCACAGGATATAGGTAAAATTCATTGAAAGAAATATCTCTCTTCCTTCCTGCAAAGAATGAAGTGAAGAAGAGATTTTTTCTATCCAAAATGAGAGAGTAAGTTCAGTTCTTATCAAATAGTTATTTGGTAATTGTAATGGGTAGTTTGCCCCTGTTCATATCTCATTTTAATCTCATTTCATTTCATGCTGCTGAGTTACAACCACTAGCACCTGCAACTTCTTTCTGTAGGATTTTCCTTCACTTTGGAGCCTGCTTTATCACACGTATGGCAGAATTGAAGGACTGGAGTACCACCTATGAGCAATTTTTATCCAATGACTGACAGGAGTTGCTGTTTAAATATCTAATTTCCTTCAACTCTACCCTAAGTAAAATAACCCTAAGGCAAGTATCTATAATCTCGTAGTTTTCCAATAGGATTAATCCTATTGGATTAATTAGTTACTTAGACTGCTTACTTGCTAGAATATGCATCAGTTTTAAATTCCTCCATTCTTTATCTCATTTTCTTATATACCTACCAATGTTTATCGGTAAAACTTTCAGAGGCAGTTTGAATGAAAACAATTGCTAAAATGTTTTAGCATCATTCCATAGGTTCTTGTTGCTTTCTCAGCATGGAGAAACAGGGTTTGATCACTGTTGTTCTATGATTTTTGAAAGAACAAACTTTGTCATGTGCGTTCAAGTTTTCCCCTGGGAAATAGCTCTGTTTATATCCTGATAGAATAATAACTAATTTGTAATGGTAGTCATACTTACAGTTCAATCTAGACCAATCTCATTATGAAATACTCTTAATTGAACAAAGATCAAGGTCATGTCACACAGAAAAACAGCTGCCAATGTCATTCTTTCCAGAATCCTGTATAGCAGCTGAAACATTGAGCTTCACTCCTCCAACATTTTGATCGGTGGTGCATTGTTCTGGGTCCTACATCCTTGTGTAAGATAGGCAAGTGCCATAAGCATGGAACCACCAATCCAGCCCCCTTATTGCTGCTTTAAATAAGCCTAATTATTGGGAGTAGAAGTCCACCTCATGGAGATGCTTTTACTTGGAGAGAGATGCTAATTTAGAACCTGTGGATTCTGTGTAATTCAGAGTTATCTCCAACTTTTGTTTTTCACACTGAACTTGCCATGTACCTTATATTCTCTCCTATCCATCATACAATACATGACAAAACAGGTTTTCTGTCTGAAAACATTTAAAGGGACCTCATAGATCTCTGTATGCATGATGGAAATAGCAAAGAATAGAAGGGTTAAGAACTTCCTATTACTGTCAGCACTTTGTTGATTGAGTAGACATTCTTAGTATATACACAGGACATAATTTGGCTCCCAAAAAAGTACTTCTGTATAGCCTCGTAGTTCTGATTTCTATTGAAACTGAACTACCTATATTTAATAACTGTATCTTATTACTGAGATAATTTGCACTGAATACAGTTTCTTTTATCCATATCAAATTTATGTAAAGGGACACACAGATTTATTGAAAGTTTTCTAATTGCTAATTGATCCTTATATGAATTTTAGCTATTGGTTGCGCACTTACCATGCCAATCACTTAGTCATTATCAGTGAAGTTATACAGTGCCGCTCAGGTCATGGAAATTACACTCTAGTGGACCAAAACATTAAAACACAGTTATTATTTAAGGTAGTTTAGAGAAAAATGAAAGGGAAAAGAAATGATTAGTTAATTAATATTAAATTTTCTAGATCTTATCATTGTCAGCCTTTTTGATTAATATGGTCCATATGGTTTGTAATATTCTCAATTAATGTAATTATAAGTTTAAGTATCTGAGTGGCCTAATAGGTTACACAGGTCATGACTTCATCTTCTGCCATGATCCCCTTCAGTTCTAAAATAAGTCAATTTAAACAAATGTTAGCTCTAGAGTAGGTTTTCATGCCTCTCTCTCTTTGTTACATGTACTTCCTCTGTTTGATTTCAGTAATGGCATATACCCTGTTGCCTTCCTGGCCAACTATGGTACAACTTTCAAGATTTCCAAAACACGTAACTTACTACCATACACATTGCTTCCTGTTCCAGCTTCCCAGCTTCACATTCCTCTGCCCCCTGAGCACTTTCCACTCCCTCATCCCAATCACATGACCCATTGCACAACTCATTACAGAACACAAAGCACTCATTTACAGTTATGTGCAGATTTTTCTTCTTTCTTGGACTGTGAATTCTTTCGGGCATTACGTCTCAAACTTCAATACATATAGGGAATCATCAGGGAGACAATGTCAAAATACATGTTCTGATTCAGAAAGTTCAGGGTAGAGTCTGTGTTTCTGCATTTCTAATATGCTCCCAGGTGACATTGCTATCAATGTTAGCAGTCTCTGGACCACATTTTGAGTAGTGAGATATTAAATTTACTTATTCCTATTTGTATGTCAACTCCCTGGCATCAATTCTGGCACTTCATAGGTAATAAATGGTTTGATCTGTGTGCTGTAATCCTTTCAAAGAACTCTAAAACTCGTTGGAATTATTTATTTTCTCTCTGAGACCTCCTTGTATTTCATATATACATGGGCTTTCTATAATCAGAAAGATAAAATGTGTTGGTGAAATTGTAGCTCACTTTTACAAGGTGACTGGTCAGAATGGTAAATTAAAAGGTAAAATGTTTCTGACATATTTAACTTTGGAAGCCTAGTAATGTATTAAAGAAACAAATTTATATATCCAATATTGTAATTAAATTTTAACTCATAAAAATAATCAACTCTCTACAGGAACAGAACATTTTCAGTTAAAAAGCTACTTATCATTTCTATAGCCATACAATGTTGAATGTGCTGTTTGATCTTTTAACAATTTCATTTTAAAATATTCACAAAAGAGTGATAATTAAATTACATGGGTGCCATGGTAACCACTGTATTGAATATTCTCAGACTCAGTACTCTAACATTTTGGTTAGGAAAAGGGTATTCTTTTCTGTGACAATTACAAATGGTGGGTGTTTAGGTCAACTTTCTCCAGCTTGTCAGAACAGGGTAGGCATTTCTGGCAGTGGATCAGAGATGCCAGGCACTGTTCCTATATAAAGGATCCTACAGAGAGGATAAAACACTAGAAATCTACTAAGTTCTAATTCAGGCTCAGCCATTGACTAGCTGTAAGCTTTTGGGTAAATGGTTAATTTTTCTTAGTTGTAAGTCCAGAGCTATAAAATAAAAAGTTTAAACACAGGACTTGATGTTCTAAAATGTAACCTAGTGCTTTCCTGTAACATGGAATATTTATGAATTAATAAGTACTACTTATTTTAGGATATACTGGTAACATAATTTCTGTATTCATTTCTAAGGGCTGAATTTTAATGTACCACAAACTAGGAAGTTTAAAACAACAGTAATTTGTTCTCTCATACTTTTGGAGACTGTAAGTTCAAAATCGAGGTGTTAGCACGTTCAAGCTCACTGGGAAACTTCAAGGGGAGAATGCATTCTGGCTTTCTCCAACTTCTTGTAGCTCTAGGCATTACTTTGCCTAGGGTAGCATAACTCCTGTGTTTATCATTATCCTCACTTGATTATCTTTCCTATTTGTCGGAACTTTCTCCTTTTCTTATAAGGACCTTAAATATTATGGACTAAGTGTCCACCCTATTACAATTTAATTAATAACTTCTGCAATAACTCTATTTCCAAATATAGTAATTTTGAGTTATGGAAAATTACGACTTCAGCATGTCTTTCTGGAACACAATTCAATTCATAACAATTTTCTTTTGTGAAATTCAAATACTAATGTGCTTCTTTCTTTCATGCTGTAATCTGGTTATAAGCTGCAAAGCAGAAAAAGTCATGTGATGCATTTGTATACTGTCTAATTCTCTAATGGATTATACTGGGAAACGGGTATGGTATTCAGTGATCACGTGGCAGTGTATGTCTACAATGCTGTAATTGTAAGCGAGGATACTTACTGAGGGAACAGGAGAGCAGAATTCATCAGTTTTTTTTAGGAGCATACAGTATACCTTTGTGAATGCTTACCAACATTTTTGACTCACCTGGTCTCATCACGCAGGTGGAAGTGTGCAGTTCATACACTGTTGCCCATTTCAGCATATTGCATTTGCTACAAGTTCTCAATTCTGGTTTATTCTCTACAGTTGCAGCAGGCTGCTCAGTCATGCCCAGAAACAAACCTAAAGGAAGGAAGATAATGCCCTGCAATGCAAATCTTCTGATGAGGCAACCAGAACCACCAGCTCATAAATATACCATGTGTTGCTTCTATTTTCCTAACACATCCATTTTCTGTTTCATTTTACCATCTCTTTTACTCCATTTTTGGGGTCATCTAAAAAACTCTCTCTGTTCATCAAGGGTCTATGTGAATATCTTAGATTCTGCCTTAGGGAAACTCAAGTTAAGAAGGACAAGCAGGTAAGAAGTTAATATATGAAAGTCCCTTTTCGAGGAAGCTACAGTCATGGAATGAGCTTAGCAATCAAGCATGGCTGCAGGCTGGATTACAAAGGCTCATACCATCTGCCTCAGGGACTCTCAACCTATTCTTCATTTAATAGACACATAAGTTTTTATGTAGATTGTAGGCATGGCATAATATGTTTTAGAACAAACTCTCTGAGGAGACATGGAATGCAGGGAGATCAGTTGAGATGCTCTTCCAGGAACACAATAATGAAATAATGAGGACCCAAATTAAATAGTGACAGAAGAGTCAGGACTGTGGCAATAGAGAAAGGCCATTCAATGCTCTTTCACCTTAGAATTTATTGACTGAATAGTAGCAAAAGGTGGGGAGGAAGAGCTTGGAGTAATTTTTAGGTTTCCATTTGAATAGGTGTTTTGATTAAGCCAGGGACGAAAAGGCTTGACGGAGTAATATGGTTGTCCACTCTCATCAATGACAATTTAGTTCAATGTGTCTTAGATTTTAGTGTGTGTATTAATCACTGAAGAATCTTGTTAAAATGTAGATCCAGATTCAGCAGCTATAGATGGGGACAAGAGTTTCAAACAAACCCCCAGAGATATGAATAGTGATATTCATAGATATTCATAGATATGAATAGTGGTCTATAGACCACAATCTGAGTAGCACAAACACAAGTATAACATCTTGGCTATGTGATTCAGGTGCACTGCTGGCTTGGGCATTTGCTTAGTACCTCCATCTGTCTTTATTTTTTTAAATCTCTTCTAGTAATTACATGTATTATCTTTGGTTTGCTCTCACAAATCAGTTCTCAATTACTTTGTTGGTCTTTCTTCGTAACACTTTAAACAGAGCACACATATTCTTTTTGCTGCAAATATTCCATCTACCTTTGTCCTGATAATCTTTATCATAAAACTACCTTCCTCTGATAAAAAAAAATCAGTTGTATTAGCTAACACATTCCCTTTTTTGGTTTTACCAGTTTGAATACTTTATATCCCATTCCAATTTGGTGTACTTACTTACTCATGGACCTTCTGTTCATTTCTCAGGATTATGTACTTATTAAATGTTAGTGCATGAGTATAAGCTCCTTTCTATATTCTTTTCTTTCTATTTTGCATGTTGTTTTTTTGCCATAACTCCCTCTATCTTTCTTTATTCATAAGGATAATTTACAATGTACATGACTTTTTCTATTTAGGAAAAATTCAAGCATACTTATCCAACTTGTTAGAAAACTGTTCATGTCTAAAAACACTTTGATCATATGCTTACAATGATTGTAGGTCACCATGGTAAGCCTAAAAATTGAAAAATAATTGTGAAAGGTGGCACACTTTCACATTTTCCCCTTTTTCTTCTGTACTCATCAAATATGGATATATAAAATGAATTTGATTTCTATTTGGAAAAAATACATGGGATTCATCCATACCAATACTCATATGATCACTGTCTTTGAGTCCTTTGCTTGCAGAGCTACGATCATTGTGAAGTTTTGCTCAAAATCTTGCTCAGTGGCTATCAAGTGGAATTAGTACCCTTTATTCAGAAAATGTTTAGAAGTGTGTGAGAAGGGTGTGTTTTGGGGGAATGACTGGCTTGTGGGACGCCATTGTTATTCAGAGGGAAATTTCAGAGATATAATGTGTGTGGTAGTCCTGTCCATATAACCACTTATTTTTAATTGAAAAATATGGATATTATGTGATTAAAGTATACGTATCTGTTATCTGAGTTTGAAGAAGAGAAAGTACTGTATCTATAAATTGTCTATTTAGGGAAATAATATAAAGTAATAAACAAAACTATTCAAACCAAAAAATTTCCAAACAATCAGAATAGGAATTGTATAACTTGTCCACTATTACTGTAGGACAGTGCCATTTTCATTGGAGAGGAAAATTCTTATCATATTTATCAAGTGCATTTTGAATTATGTGTGCTATAGATTGTGGGAATTATTAAGATTATATGTCTTACATCTTTTCTCTCCATTTTTAAAAAAAATACAGTCTGATTAATAGACTTGCTCTATTTGATTCATAAGTTTTTTTTTACTGTAGATTCATGTACAGTCTTGTAATTTACAAGTGAGAGAATTAAAATTGGTTCTTGGAAGACTGACATGGTTAGAGATATCTGATATTTGAATGAACAAATCAGCAATGGAGTTCTTTAGATGTAAAGAATTACTGAGAACGTAAGCATTTGAGTAGTGTTTCCCAAGAAACGTCAAAACCTTGCTTCCCTGTTCTACTGCTTAGGACTCTGATGGTTCAATACAGTTTGAGGCTAATAATTATAGGCAGAGCTTGAGTTAGGAGGAGGCTAAAGATAGTACTAAAACTTTCCTTCTGAGATTTTTAGAAAGAGATCACTTTCAGTATCAGAATATCAACTTTAGAATATCCTTCTCTAACTCTAACTCTTTTGAGAACAGTTGTAGCAAAAACTGACAAGTCCATTCCATCTCCCCAATAACCTTTGTGTAAAAAGTGTAGAACACATACAGGGCTGAAGCATGAACAGATAGAAACAAGGGGAGGAATACCTGGCTATAAAAGAACGCTGGTGTGGAGCAATGTGGGCCTAAGTGGAAATTCTGACTCTGCTTTTTCTATGCTCTATGATGTGAAAAAGTAATTTAATGTTCTCAGTGAATGCTTAGTAATTTGATCTGATCAATGACAAAGCTTGTCAGAAATATTTATTTAGTCACTTGGTTTTTAAAATATTTGTTAAATTTATTCTAAAATTATACATAAAATTATACCTATTAATAGGATAAAGTTTTAATATATAATGTATGTATATATATAGTGCAATATTTAAATAAGGTTAACCATATCCATCTCCTTCAATCATTAATCATTTATTGCTGTTGAAAACTTTTCAGAATACTTTTTTATAGCTTTTTGAAGCATATACTATGTTATCTACTATGTTATCATTACCTATAGTCACCCTACTATGAAAACCATAACTATTTTCTCCTACTACTACCATAATTCAGGACTCATTGATTAACTTTTCCTCATTCTTCTCTACTCTCCCTAGTTTTTGATAGCCATTATCATACTCTAAAATTTTAATGATATCAACACTTTTAGATTGCATAAATGAGAAACATCTTCCTTTGCCTGGCTTATTTCTCTTAACATAGTGTGCTGGTTCATCTGTGTTGTTGTAAATATAGAATTTCATTATTTTTAAGCCTGAATAGTATTTGATTGTGGATATGTACTGCATTTTCTTTATCCATTCATTAATGGATGGGCACTTGTTGCTTCAGTTTTGTGTTCTTTGTGAATAGTGCTGCATCTTGGGGGTGCAGATGTGTCTTTGCCATACTGGACTTATTTCCTTTGAGCACATACTGGGATTGCAGGATCTTACAGTGGTTTTATTTTTAAGTTTTTGAGGAAGCTTCATACTAGTTTCCATAATGACTTTACTAATTTACGTAACTACCAATAGTCTATAAATGCTCTCTTTTCTCCACTTCCTCACTAGTACTTTGGATAAAAGTTATTCTTACTGGGGTGGGGTAATATAACATTAGGATTTTTGTTTGCATTTCCATGATGATCAATGACACTGAGCACTTTTCATTTAATTAATAGCTATTTGTATATCACTTTACATTTTTTGAAAAATTGGCTATTTAGGTATATTGCCCATTTTAAGATTTTTTTTTGCTATTGAGGTTTTGTTGTTCTTTATATACATCCTTGTCAGAAACAAACTTTGCAAATATTTCCTCCTAATTGTATTTTTTTTCTTCACTCAATAATTTCTTTCTCTGCTGCACAGAAGCTTGCTTTTTGATATAATTCTGTTTCCTGTATTTGTTTTGTTTTCTTATGCTTTGAGTCTTCTCAAAAAATTGTTCATGCCTTCCAATGTCCTGAAGAATTTCCCTGATGTTGGTTTGCACTAATTTTCATTGTTTTACATATTACATTTAAGCTTTTCATCACTTTTAAGTTCATGTTTTTAACCAATGAGAGAGAGGGGCACAGTTTCATTCTTCTGAATATGGAGATCCAATTTGTCCAATCCCAAATATTGAAGAGTGTTCTTTCTCCAAATCACATTCTTAGAACCTTTGTTGAAATCAGTTGGCTATGAAAGCATGGGCTTACTTCTTAGTTTTGTAGTCTGTTCCATTAGCCATAAGTATATTTATGTTAATATCATATTGTATTGATTTCTTCAGCTTTGTAAGCAAATTTTGAAACCAGGTGTGTAATACCTCCTGCATTATTCCATTTTTTGTGTGTGTTCTCTTATTCAAGATGGCTTTCTCTATTTGTTCTTTTTTTTTCCTGATTCCATATAAATTTTAGGATTTATTTATTTATTTATTAGATGGATATAGAGATACAATTGAGAGGGAAACATTATCAACCATTCAAGAACAAATGTATATATACTTAGTTATTCAGGGCTAATGCCATATCATGGATATCCAGCTTGGTTTCCCCTATTGCTATTTCCCCCAGAAGAATACCTGAGTTAAATGGATATCTCATGTAGCACAGAGATCTCCTTCTGAGATGATTCCCCTATATTCCCACCCTCTAGTCTCCTAGGATTTCTTCCTACCCCCTCCCCGCCGGCCCCCTCTCTACACCATCAAGTGTCCTAGGGAGTCCTCTCTCTGTTGCGTTGAGAATCATACAATTTGAAGTTATTATTAGCTTAGCCATCTAACATACTGCTTCCCTATGTATTCTAGCTTCCACAGATGAGAGATACCATTCTGCTCTTGAGTCTCTGAGATTGGGATACTTCACTTAGCATAATTCTTTCCATCTCCATCCATTTGATATCAAAAGCCATAATATCATCTTCTCTAATGGCCGAGTAGTATTCTATTGTATATACGTACCAAAGTTTTTCCATAGATTCGTCGAGTGAGAAGCATCTGGGTTGCTTCTATATTCGAGCTATAGTAAACTGAGCTGCTATAAACATTGAGGAAGCCACATCACTATAATATGCTGATTCTAACTCTTTTGGGAAAATACCCAGGAGTGGGATAGCTGGGTCATAAGGTGGTTCCATCCTTAATTTTTTGAGGATTCTCCACACTGCTTTCCATAGTGTCTGAACTAGTTTGCAGTCCCACCAGCAGTGTAACAGTGTTCCTCTTTTCCCAATCCCCTCCAGCATCTGTTATTGTTAGAATTTTTCATTTTTTCCACTCTAACAGGAGTGAAGTGGTATCTCGTTGAAGTTTTGATTTGCATTTCCCTTATAACTAATGATGTAGAGCCAGACTAGCCAAAACATTACTCTATAGAAAGGAAGAAATAGGGGGTATCTCAATCCATGATCTGAAATTATACTACAGAGCCGTAGTAGCAAAAACAGCATGGTATTGGTATCAAAACAGAACCAAAGATCAGTGGAACAGAATAGAAGATCTTGAGACAAACCTCCATATCTTTAACTATTTGATAATTGATAAGGGGGGTAAAAGCATAGTGTGGAAGAAAGATATTCTGATCAACAAATGATACTGGACAAATTGGACAGCCATGTGTAGACAACTGAAGCTGGGTCCTTATCTTTCACCTGCACAAAAATTAAATCAAAATGGGTCAAATATTTGGATATTAAGCCAACGACTTTAAACTTACTAGAAAAAGAAGTAGGGTCAACACTACAACACATAGGAGTCAGCAGCGCCTTCCTCAACAAAACTTCGATGGTGCAAGCAGTAAGTCAAAAATAAATGAGTGGGATGCAATTAAACTAAAAAGTTTTTGCACAGCTAAAGATCTAGTCAAGAGCATCATGAGAGAACCTACAGAATGGGAGAAAACCTTTGCCTGCTACACCTTGGACAGAAGGCTAATATCCAGAATATTCAAGGAACTAAAGAAACTAAACACCAAAATCACAAATAATCCAATCAATAAATGGGCTATGGTTCTAAAAAGAAACTTCTCACCAGTGGAAGTCCAGAAAGCTCATAAATACATGAAGTTTTTTTTTTCTGTAATAATGTACCTGATATTTTCATAGGGATTACATTGAATGGCATCAAACAGAACCTGTGAAAAAGCCCAGGATTTCATCCTGGCAGAGCTGGTGCTTGTTATTGTTGATAGTGAATCACATGACATATTTTACAAAGTATTTAGAAAGACTGAGTTTAATTTTGAATTGATGTGGCTGCTCGCTCAAAAATTGTTTCCTTTTAAATTTAGAATCAATTAATTACAGTCATAGATTCACAGAGCTAATGGTCTTTGGCAATGTCATACATCTATTGTGATACAAATAAGTTCAGTACCCCGTAGTGACCGGATGAATTCCTCAGAGTGGCATAAATGTGATTTTTGGGAGGAAGTCACAACAGTGTCTTATCACAGTGCATCAAAGAAGGAAGTCAGAAGACCAGCTGGAAACAGAGACTCTGAGGGTTTGATCATGATGTAATATTTGAAATTGTATTCCCAGGGCCTCACTTCTTTTTTCACAAACATTTCTAAATAATAAAGAAAATCAGGAATTATTTAAAGCTTGGAAGCTTGGTTTTTTTTTTTCAGATGATATTGATAATAGAGTATCTGTACGTATTTGAGAAGTGTTAATTTCCCTTATTTTTCTTCCCAAACTTAAACATTTATTTTTTCTTAAGATTAAGTTCAAGAAGATGGAATCATTCACCAAAGTCAATATAAAGTAGCAATTCTGCTTTTAGGAGGAAAAGTAGCAGATTTGCAAACCACAGACCAAGCATGAACCTCCTAGAGCTTTATCACTTAAAAAAGGTAAACAGAATGATTATTGTTTGTGTAGCATTTCAGAATTTACAAAACATTTTTGATGTGATTTTCATTTAAGAAATTAGGATTCATATTAGAAGACTGGGGTTCAAAACACTTAAGAGAATTCCTCAACATCCTTAAACCCCGCCAGCCCCTTCTCTTTTCAAGATCTTAACACATGCTGCTTCTTCTACCTGCAATTTTCTCTTTTTTCTGATCTCTTACCAATGTTCCTCTTTGCATAGTTATTTAGACTTCTCAGCCTCAGATTTCTACTTAACCATCACAGCTTCAGAAAGCTGTCATTTCCTATGCAGCCCTACAATTTTACACTTGCCATTTTTACACATTCATATAATACTTTTCATTCAAATACACATTCATATAATACTTTTCATTCAAAGTATAATTATGCCACATCATTTCATCATTATTCAAATGTGTATTTCTCTTTCAGTTATAAGCTCCCTGAGTTGAAGAGTTCTATATATCTTATTATCCACTGTAGCTCAGTGCTCAAATTAGCGTTCAGCACAAAACAGATACTCTCAATGTATTTGCTATTTGAATGAAGGCAACTAAAATCATGCAATGTTAATCTTCTGGATCTATAGATGAATTAGTAGACCTGTAATGGAATTTTCCATTTATATCCTAAGAGAGAATTATGATTCCTTTATCATGTGCCTGTGATTACCCATTCTTTATATGATTGTCATTTAACAAGATAATGAATGCACCCAACATTTTAGAAAACCATTTTGCATACATTATTTCATTTTAAATCTCTCCAAAATAAGAAGAATTCATAAAACTACTTCTCGCTTTTTTTAGATAAGGAAATTGAACTTCAGTATGCAGAGTTCATGTGTGCGTTGTGTGTGTGTGTGTGTGTGTGTATGTGTGTGTGTGTGTGAGAGAGAGAGAGAGAGAGAGAGAGAGGTAAAGCAAGAATGAGAGCAAGAGTGGCAGAGAGGGAGAGAGTGTGTTTAGAATGTTTCTTCTCCAGGGTCAGGGATTATTGGTAAATGTTCATCACCCAGTTGTGGCAGGGTCTATTACTTGTTCTTTAACTTTCATTCTATGATAATTTCTCAACAATACAAAAAATGGTGAAATGATATTACTATGTTGTAGTGCTTGTACAAAAATATAATAACAAATTCCACAATATGTACAATAATAATGCAGTGATCAAATATGCTGGTCACATGGCCACCCAAAATGAAGTCCATAGAACCCAAAATGAAGTTCATAGATTTTATAATGTCTTATATGTGCTAATATATCATTAATAAATGGAATCTAAAGTGTGTGTTCATGTTTTGCAGAGAAACTTCAAAGTGAGTGACCACCCCTTCCTTGTCCTAATTTTTTTGACTGGAGTTTAAATAACCATATTGAACCATAGGGCAAGATGGCACCATATTGATGGAAACATGAAGAAGAAGACAAGGAGAACAAATATAGGTTTTGATGCCCCTCTCCTCGACTTTTCTTCTTTTATCATCCTTCCTTCCTCCTCCTCCTGTTCCTTTTCTTTTTTTCTTTCCATCCTACTGTCCCTTCTTCTTTCCCTTTCTCCTTTATCCCTTCCTTCATTTCTTCCTTTTAAACAGGTATGGAAAATAAACGTTATTTTGTTTAGGTAATTTTTTTACTTGCATCTGAATCTAAATCTAATGTTAGAATAGTCAGCTATGAAGTGAACACCAGGACATTTCAAAAGAAAAGTATGAGGAAAAATTGGTGAACAGAAATTATGTTGCAAAAGCTGAAAAATAATTTCTCTAGAACATTTGGTATCTGGGTGCTTTCACGTCTCAGAATATGATACCCCAAAATATGACACCTTAGCAACTAAGAAAACTTCAGAAGAAAGAAGGTCACTCTGACCTTTTCCTTCCTTTCTCTCCTAAAGCATGGCTATAAGAGGATTATTTGACCTCCCTCCCTTAAAATTCATCATAAAACAATCATACTATAAAGTTCTCTCTGTAACTAGGTGACAAGAATCTTAACAAATAGTTATTATCAGGTTTCTCCTGATTTATTACTCCAAGTCATACTTCCTTTGTGTATAATTATACTTGAAAAACTACTTATGAAATTTCTCAGTTTTCCTTGAGGCTTTGGGCAATTTTTCTTAGAGAGAGAGAGAGAGAGAGAGACAGTGATAGAGAGTGGGAGAAAATGAGAGAGAGAGAGGGAGAGAGTCAATTTTATTTAGTTTTTCATGTTGCTTTCGTTGCTCTGATACTTCATTGTGTATGTGATGTTGGAGTTCAAATCTGAATCCTCATGCATGCTAGGTAAGCATTGTAAACTGCCAAGCCACTGTTCCAGCCCATGGGCCTTCATTTCTGAAGTTCCTTATGTTACAAAAATCTTTAATTAAATAAAGTTGTTATGCTTTTCTCTTGTTATTCTATCTTTGGTTATAGGGGTGTCAGCCACGAACATTTTAATGAGTAAGGAAAACTCATTGCTTTTCTTCCCCTACAGAGTCCTGGATGCAGGTGAAGCCACAAAGGTAGTTTTGAGCCAGGCAGGGGCTTTCAAACCTCTCTGTGGAGTTTGCATCCTAAAAAACTCTCTGTCACAAATGGACCCTAATCTGCAATTAGAAGTCTGCTCATATAATAGTAAGTATGTCAGTGAGCTTGCAAAAATATTCCTTTGATTCTGTCATATGGATCTCTTCCAGCATGCAGCCCAAAAGAAGATGTCTTTATTCCTTCTTGAAGCTCAGACATTCTGAAATTGTGCTTGCCTGCTAGAAGCTGACATGAGAGTTAATTGTTATTTATATTGATAGTAGTCTGAAAATCAATCTGAGCCCACTGCCTGGGCTCCTGAGTGGCTGTAGAGAATGTGACACACAGGAAAACTCTAATTTAAGAAAGGCACCTGTCAGAATATTGAGTGCCTTCACCTAAGGATATCATCAACCCTAGAGAATTTAGTCTCCTGATGTAATCTGTCTAACTTGTCTTATTCACTGACTATGTTGACATGAAATGCTTGGCAGAAGAATAGAAAGAGAAAGAAGTTGCAGAAATTTTTATGACTTATTGACAGTATATTCAGTGCTGTACAAAACTAGGAAGAAAGATCTTTTCAACTGGGATTGAGGACTGTGAACAATCACAAAAGGAAACAAAATACCTTTGCATTACTAGGCACTCATTTCAACAGATTATCCAAACGTATGCATATGATTTCCTTCCAATGAAAATAAATAATCCCTAGGGAAACTTACCTAGAGAGAGGATGGCAGCTCATAGGGCAGAGAGATGCCAGACAACTTCACTGTCATGATAAGACATCTTCCTCTCCCACATTGATCATGAATTTGAGAGCCAAATATAAGTAGTAAGTGGCTGGACCACCATCTAAGATGCTACAGATGGCGGGTGCTCCACTAACATACGTAAGAAGTTATGAAAAACAACAAAAAAGAATATTCCTGCAGATGAGAATGGTCTTCAAGAGATATTTGTGGCTCCTACTGACTGAATTTTCTTGCAACTCCAGTTTACATACTAAACTTTTTGGTTCCTATCTATTTTCAGCCTACTTAAGAATTTTGTTCTTTGTCAATTAAAAGCTCATATGAAAAACTAAGGAGAAGAAAGCAAATCATCTTTCTGCATCTTCCTGAAAAAACAAAATCTCTCATTTGCTTTATGCTAAATCAACTCAAGGAATTCTTAACCATTCATATTTATGACATTGAATTTGGATATTGTTGCCTTTAAAATCTTGAATGTAAGTCATATTTTTCTTTTAAATTGGTTTGTAGCCTTGAGTTTTCCCAAAATCAGTAAGAAATTTCAATGACTCCAATTTCAATTGCTCCATATTCTACTTAGCATTATGTCCTTGAATATCCCATAATTCCTAATACTGACAATGCCTAGATTTTCAGCTAGTTATTGTTAGCTTTTAAAATTTCTGTGAAAGTAGTCAACATTATTAATAAATCACAGTCCCAGGTGACTGCATGTGTGTGGTCTCTTCTGTTATATATCATCATATCAAAATCGGGAGACAGCGTTGCTGAGTAGCATCAGAAACGATAATAGTATCAGAGTACATGAGGTTTGAGAAAGTCCAAGAAGAATTAATGCTAGAGATGTAGGCTTCCTACAGATCAACAAGGATGGAGGAATCAGGAAACAGGAACTCTAGAAATAGCTTATGACATGTTGAGGACTAAACAAAGTAGAGGAAGCTGTTAAATTAGAAAGCAATGCAGTTTGTCAAAAGCCAAGTGAACTATAAAAAGAGATAGACAGAAAGGCTTTGGAAGTGGTATGACCTTAAAAGCAGTCAAGTTCTCTGTCTTTGCCAGAAAGTCTCTTATTAGATTCTAGTCAACTGAAGCCAAAGCTAGAACTTGGGGCTGGAGGAGGGGTAGGCAATCTCTGTTAGAGAGGAAGTAAATTATTTAAAATTTTGGATAAGATTGCAGGGGCTTAAAGCTAAAATCAAATTCTGATAGAAAGAACTGCAGAATTCCCTTTGATGGGACTTCTTATTCAGAGGTACTGCTAAATGCCAACAATATGCTAGGCGTAAAATCTTCAAAGTTGGTTAAATAATACAACCTAAGTTATAAGAGCCAAATTATTACTAGTAAGAATTTTTTGCAGCCACATATTTGACCCATATTCATCAGAAGTCATTATAAGGGATGGATTTGTGATCAAACTGAGAAGAGTAGGCAATACTCTTAATAATAATATTAGTAAGAACTTCTAATGTTTTGAATTGAATCATGACAGATTAGGAGTGTATAAGCATGTCACATTTGAGAACCATTATTCCTGTTAGGTTTGTGAAATGGAGGAAAAAGAAAGAGAATGATGCCTGCACTTTTTGAATCTGAAAATGGCTGAGAGCATTATATGAAGTAATGTGAAATGAAGAAAGGACCTTTCTTGTGCTGGACCAGGTAGGTTCAGAAAGCAGTTCTGAGCTGATGGTCAATATGTGTCATGCCATCTTTGTGTAACTTTCAGGAAGACAGACTTGTCAATCACATGTGGCCCATGTGGTTTCTAGAACAAATCATGTAGGAATTTTCCTTCATTGACTTTACACAGATTGAGCTAAAAAACAGCAACCAAGGAAAATGTTATTCTCCACAGGTAATAACAAAAACAAGCAATCAAAACACAAAACACAAAACAAACAAACAGTAATGCCTGAAAGAGGTAACAGTTTTTCCCCCATTATAATGAGAATATATAGAAGCATCTGTTTAAGAAGAATAAAATGAAGAAGGACCACAAGCATCAAGTAAAGCCTATAAGATGTGAATATTGGTATAATTATCTAGATCATTTAAGAGTTCATTGCCTTAAAAGCATTTTGTTCTAAAAACCCAGCATTAAAGGTATATGAAAAAGAAATTTAATTGGATTTGAAACTTGTATCATCTATTAACAATTAGTAGACATCATCATATCATTCAATTCAACAGACCTCATTTTTTCATTTAGAATAATTTGAAAAACAGATAGATTTGTACAGAAGTCCCAGGGCCACACTCTAGCATATAGTCAACACTATTTTAAAGAAGTTAAAAAAACACAATCATAGCTTTAAATTTTTGAGGCATTGACTTTTACTATTCTCATTTTAAATATGAGGAAATTGATAAAAAAAGAAAACCTTATCCAAAGTTATTAAGTGGTAAGTTTTATAAAGGAACCCCAGAGCTATTTCCCTGCAGAATGCATTTTTTTAAAATTTGTATCAGAGTGTGTGCTTCTTGAAGGTAGTGATAAACTATACCTTGATTATGTTTTTACACTCCTCCAAATTCTGGAATAATAATTTACACAGATTAAGTAGAAATAGTGATTGCAGAAAGAATAAACAAAAATTACATGTCTATTTCTAGCTCTTGCCTTGTTCAAATGTCTGGGTTTCTTTGAATGGAAAAATAATATAAACCAATTTGGACTATGAAAATAATAAAAACAATCCAATTTAAAGATGGAAAATAAGAATGATGGCCTCTAGCAACTTTTATAACAGTTCTTTAGATAGAAAAACTCTCAGGTTTCACTAGTTTAATATAATGGAAGACATTTTCTTATTCAAAATCAAGGTGGAAGTTCCTGAGCAGTGAGTGTTTTTCTTTCAATATGCAATTCAAGGTCCAGGACTCCTGTCATCTAGCAGCTTAGCCATTTTCTAGGGTCTTGAACCCAATCTGAGTCCTCTGAGACTGGAAAGAGAGGAATGATGTATCTCATTCCCTTGGTAATAAGTGATCCTACGTCCCGGTGCAAATGAAGATCTTTGGACAACTGCACATCTGCACAGTTTCTTAACACTGAGATCAGACTGTGTACTTAATTACTGTTGTGTCATTGACAGAGAATTATCCTACCAAATAGGGGTCTACACATCCATAAATATGCTAGTACTTTCAGACCTCCTTAATAATCAAAGTATGAACTCAGGTAATAGTGTAGTATCATCAATGAAATAGCAATAGCTAGACCAAAACAAATGCAAGCAACCCCAAACTCTGATCAGAGCAAAAATTCTCTCAGTAAGGTATTAAGGAGAGCACCTTGCAAAATTATAAGCATAATTAGATTGTAGATTGGATAGAGGAAAGAGAAAGAAAGGCCAGGATGTAGGGTATAGAAAAAAAAAACCAGGAATCATAGTTTAACTCTTCCAAAAATCACCACTGTTAATCAGAAGCCAAATCTTTTATGAGTTTTCCATATATGACACTCTTCATAAGTGACAGAAGGCTTTTAGCCAATTGGTGATAAAACTGAATTAATTAAAATTTACAAGATCTCTCAGCGTGTTCCAAACGCTATACTTTACTCATCTATTTTGAAAAAGGATTGGAATAATTGGCACAATTTCATCATTTTATCCCATGGGCGTAAAGAAATACCTTTCTGAGAATGTTTTACAATAACACAGCACTTATTTTAACTGCTTTTTAGTGTTTGTATCCTATTTAGAAGGAATATGATGTTATCAAAGAAAAGTATAGCACAAATCACAACTGTCAGCTCATAGTTTCAAGGCTTTAAGAGACTAAGATGAATGACTTTGTCACTGAATAAATCATTACTAATCATAATTTGTGTATGTGCTTGGACTGCAGTTGAGACTGGCGATATTACAGTCTGCCCAGAACTAATTGCTATAAATGTGCCAGATGTTGTAAAAATCTGGATGCGTTTGTGAGAACGCGGATGGTGCAAATTTGGTGTGAAGCTAGAAGTGAATGATTTAAGGATGTAATCTATATTTCTGACATTACAGGTCAAAGATATATAGTAAGTATAGAGAGCCTTTATTAATATTGTAAAAGGTTATTTCCCTCTGCACTAAAAACCATTTTTTTTCTTTTATGTCTTGATCCTAATAGATCTGGGCTTGGCTATAAATTTCAATGCTTTCTCAAAGGGCATTGGTATATAGAAAAAGAAGAAACCAAGGTTTAAATTAGAACATTGTTCACTTTATTTTAGACAAGAACAGAGACTCCTGCTTTTTTACACTCAAAAATGCATAATAAAACAGAATGTTTCTCATTTTAAGAGTCCTAAGACTATTAAGACAGGAATAATATGTTAGGAGCAGAAAAAAAAAACACCTTGGCACTTTCTGATTCATTTAGAATTAAGCTGCATATCCCTACATTAAATAATAAGCAAACATTACTTAGAGGTTATGGGTATCAATATTTCCATTTTCTATGCATTGTTATGGTAATAAAGCCTTTTAGTCAAGGAAAATATGAAGCCATAAAACTTAATGCTCTATTTGAGGAGCAATTACAGCAAATTATAAGCAACTGGGTTGTACAAAACTGCCATGAATAAAATTTTAAAGTATAATAATATACCGTAAGCATTTATATGGCTGATACTATCCATTTATTTTAAGTGTCAGTCTTTCTAAAGATAATTACAAGAAAAAGCTGGAATCCTGAAGTAATTATCATGTTGATTACTTAAAAGGATAGGCATCAGATAAATTTGAGATTAAGAAATTTTAATAGAGTTCTACGTATTCTGTTCCATCTCATTTAATGCAATAAAGAAGTTTTGCATGCTTCAAAGTAATTGTGTGTATTTGTAAGTGTATGTGTGCTTGTGTGTGCATGTGTATTTAGTTACTTTGGCAAAAAATTGTATATTTGCTATATTTGTAACTAATGTTCTGAAAGTTTATAAAAGTGAAGCATTTCATTTATGATGTTTTCCAAATCAAAATCAATATGCTTTGAAATCTACTGAATAACTAAATTGAAGTGTACATGAACTATTAAATACAGTTTATAAAATTCAACACAGGAGCTTTATTCTGTATGCTTTCATTGAACTCTATAAAACTAAATGCCATGTAATAAAGAATATATATTTTATTGTATATTATTTGTTCTGTGCAATGAATAATTTATGTCAACTCTATGCTTGAAACCATTTCCTAGAGCCACTTAACACCTGCATGGTAATTTGAGCCATACTTACATATAAATATTTCAGCTAAGTTATCTATTTTTCTTCTTTATCCATACATTGTTTAAAAGATCTTTTCTCTTTTCATTTAGTCACATAAATTAGTTGGGATTATTTGCAATTAATAATGAGACAGTTTTGCCTGTTTCTGGTTTATTGAATAATCTTTCAACAGAGCTATAGGAAAGCTGCCTCACAAGGAAGAAAAAATTAAGATGTACTTAAATAAATACAGGATGAGTCCTGCAAATTCTCCGAAGTTGTCTATAGAGTCTTTGGTATGCTGAAGACATCTTTATTGATTCCTTGACTGTATAAGTACATACAAGAATATCCTGTAGACTTAAAACTGAGTGCCTGCCTTGCTCATTTCATTCTTCCACGGTTCACTACCATGCCCATAACTGTTGCTGAAAGAGTAGACCTGAGTTTAAGGTTCTGACAACTTGACCAACTGTCAAGCTCTGATGGACTCATAGATAAACAGCTATTTATCCCTCTGATAAATGAATCAATCTGACTAATTTGTAATTGACTTTCACTTGAAAATAGAAGTAAGAAAACTAAGGCCTGTATTTAAATAGCGTTATTTCTGGAGCTGAGCTATCTATGGAGATGAAAGTTAGGACCATGGGAACCTAAGACTGGTAGTATTGGGAAAGCAGATATTCAGAAGCAGATTAAACTTTATTCTGAGAGTGAGCACAAACAGAGACAACGTGTTCACGTACCAGAGAGACAAATGGGACTATGTAGTCTTTCTAGGTAGACACTGGAAACATTTTAAAGTTTTAAACTTTACATTCAGGTTTTGACCTCTAGGAGGTATGTTTTCTGTTCTATTTGCAGAGGTAATCTGAAAAAATTGGATTTGTCGTTTTAACTATAAGTCATTTTGAATAGGTTTCTTTAACTTACAATCAAAAATTTTGTAAACGGGGAGGAAAAAGAGTAGAATAAATAAAAATAGTAAGAAACAAAGTTACAGCATCGTAGGATGATTTTTTAAGTTGAAATTTTAAATGAATACTTTTCAAAAAACAACTGACCCAAGGCCTTTGACTAGAAAGGACAGATGATAGTCCTGAAACGTGCTTAATGTCTATGATCCCTGAAAGCCATTGAACGTTCATTCCTAGGAAATATTATTTAACTTAAGTCCTGCACTGGCTGCTCAGACAAATAATATTTTTCTTTATAGATTTATTTTCTTGATTAAATGCTATATGTATTCAGTATAATAAGTTTCATTTAATTCATTTATGAATAATTCCATAATCTAACAGTTGATAAGAAAGGAAGATTAGTAGGATACAACAATAGATAAATGGGGTGGGGAATGAGCCCTCAAGGGCTCCCCAGCCCAAAGAGAACCAGAGGAGACCATCGGAAGATGACCAGGGAAGGATAGTGGAGACTCTAAGAAGTGAACAACATCAGAGTTTCCCCCAAACTCTTTTTATTCTAGAAAGTTCAGTGTTTGCCCCCTTTTCCATTGAGAAGAACTCTAATGAGAGGAGAGAAAAGAAGTCTTACCAGTCCTTTACATTGTTTGCCCCCTTTGTTGGAGGATTCCTTCTGTTTTTCTGAATTTCTATCTTTTTCAACAAAATTTCTTAACCAGTCCAGATTGCTTCTATAAATTGTCTTGTTTCTCTAGGAAAATAGTAATTTTTGTTGAGAAACAAATTAAGGAAAAACACTATTTTGACTAGAAATTACTTATTCTCAGTTAAGGCTTTCATTTGTTTTTTCTTTTTATTCCCAGCTATTCAAGAAGATGGGTGGGACCATCATTGGCAACTTGGCAAAACTATCTTAAAATGAGAACTATAAAGGTCTGGGAATGTAACACAGTGGTAGACCACCCCAGGGTTCAATCCTCAGTGTGGCAAAGCATGCGCACACACACATACACACACACATACACACATACACATGTGTATACCCATATGTATATGAACATAGATGTTACTGCATTTAATATGTGGATTTTTTATAAGAATATATGGTAAGGTGATGATTACTCATTGCTATGGTTTGAATATGAGGTGTCCCCAAAAAGCTGTTGTGAAATAATCCGGAAGGCTGAAGTGAAATGATTGGGTTAAAGAGCCTTCACCCAATCAGTGAGTTAATCACCTCAGATGTAGAAACTGCTACCTGTAGGCTGGTAGGGTATGTCTGGAGGATATAGGTCATTGGGGGTGTGCCTTCGGGGTATATATTTTATCTCGTGTATACTTCATCTCTCTCTTTTTGTGCTCCTTGGAGCCATGACTTCTGTCTTGATGTTCAGCCTCATCTCAAGCCCTGAGGGATGGAGTTGGCTGTCTTTGGACTAAAAGCTCTGAAACTGAGAGCCCCCCAAATAAGCTTTCCTTCCTTTAATTGTTCTTGTCAGGTCTTTTAGGCAAGCAATGGAAAAGCAGAGTAAAGCACTCAAATTATTTTTTACATTAAACTCTCTTGTATCATTATTTCTAGAGAGAGCATATGAGCAAAGATCCCCTAAATTAAATGAAAATAAAATCAAACTCCAAATCAAAACTAGCACCTGATGCCTTATTCTGTCTATAGAAAAAGGAATCCCTGTGGATTCCTGTTTCTTTATCACACCTTCTAAATCTTCCTTACCTCCCCACCAAAACCACTGTATGCTCATTTTAATGGGCAGAGGCCGTTGGACTATTTATTGTGTGCCATGACACACATTAAGGGTTTGCAAGGGAAAAATATTTCCACACATGGGTCATGCTTCTACAGTGACAATGTGACTTTGTGACAGTCATAATGATACTAATGGCTCAAGTGTTATCTCATGTGAGAAAAGACCAAGACAAATTGGGCAAAATAGTCTCAATAACATCTATAAAATGGGAAAAATTAATTACCTAATAGGCTACTTTGAAGATTAAAAAGAAATATGAGAATAAATGAGTTACCTTCCAAGTGTAAGATGATAGTCTAATGCTTCATTATTCTGTAAGTATTCAATTAATGGTAATTTTCTCATATTGATATTGTATTACTTTATTTTGACAAATAATATAGAGGTCAATAAAGCAAATGTGGGATAGGAATAAAGAAAAATAGTTAGCAATATATGTGTAAAATGATAACTAAGCCATAATCTACTTCTTCCAAGTGACTTCAATTTGTGGTCAATCATTTGGCTTCTTAAATCAACTTTAAGGGCTTGGATTTCAGATTTGTACCTCTCAGTGGAAACATGAATGAGCCTTTGCTTGTATGTGACCTTGCTTCCTTAATGCTGGCCAAAGCTATCGTTCTACCCTCCGTTTCTGCCATCACGTCAGAACTTTTTAAATTGTCCTTTTTTCCACTGTATGGACAAAGATGCGACTACAAGTTTCCAGAAGTTCTTGAGGAACTTAATTCATGTTGAAGGCACTTTTTTTTCCACTTCAAGAAATTATTTAATTTTCTGTTGCCTGGAGTTAGAAATGGTGAAGAAAAATAGACAGTGAATCTGATATGTGCTAATATATTACAAGATGTCACTGATACAGTAAGGCCAGTTTTCTATCAATCTGCAATCTTGACGTTATCACAGTTATTGGTTATTAACCTGAAGAGACATGCATTTAAATCTTAAAGATCACAGTGGAAGAATATACAGTATTTTGATCCTTCTTTTGATTCTCATTTATAATAAGAGTAGATTATAATGGCTAAGGTTAATGAGACAATTAACTTTATACATGATACCAATCTTGAAAATTGTTTTACTGTAATTAACCGTGGTGACTTCTAACTGAGTTCTTTGTACTCATAAATATTTTTTTTTTTCAGGAGTACTCAACACTAAGGGAATTATTTTGAAAGTTTCCAAAGCATATCAAAAATCCAGAAGTAGAAATATTTAACTAAGTTCTGCTATGGAAGACAAAATGCACAGAACTCACGTGAAGAGCAGGTTTGTGGTAGTCAGCAGTATATCACTTTCCAAATAGACACATGCATCTGCGTGAGAGCTTTTAGTGTGTTTCCAGAACCTCCTGTTTGACCTTTTCTATAGTCTATTTTTTTCAAATGTGCTTGTTTCCTGACTGATGTATTCAAAATGCTTCTTTTCTGCTGACAGTGCCCAATTTTGTTGTTTTATGGGGATGCAGCTTGAGAAATTTGCAAAGACATGACCAATAGTTTGTGCACAAAAACGGATTTCAGAAATTGAAGGGCTGTAATGTTTCCTGTGTATTCTCCCCTCACAGTGAAGCTTGTCAGCAACTCATGCAAATGAATTTCATCCTTTTAAGGACTCAGACCTTTAAAGGTATAGCACCTGTCAGGATGTCACAGGCTCTGGTGGGACTTTCCCCTCCTATATTTTCCTAGGACTTTAAGTGACTTTCTATAGGTGCCCAGGGAGGATGAGGAGTCATTTTGGAAAAGGATGAGGTGAGCAATTGCTAGCTGAAAAACAAGTTTCTTTAAAAAAAAAAAAACTCTTAAAAAAAGGTTACATATGAAAGTACATATTTACGGGTATTTTTAAAGTCTTTAAGCATATCTCTGGAGGTTCTTACTTCTTTTATGTGATCTGACAGTGCTGAGTGAAGCAGTAATTAATTTGCTTCCCTGCTATTGTAGGAAATTTCTATTTCATTTAAAGTTTTTTGAGCAGTTCAATGCTTTCTTTTTTTTTCTTTTTCCAGAATGACATAATGACATATCTCTGTACACTGGTGTCCTAATTAGTTTATCTTCTGACATACTTTTAATTAGCTTTACGATTCTTTATGGCTGGCTTTTCCGCGTTGACAATCGTTTCTGTGCTTTAAATAAATTGGTGACATTTTATTTTATAACCTCTTTACTATTTGAAATCCCTCTACATCTAGCAAAAAAAAAAATGGAATGTTTTCATTTTTGCTAACAGGAAACAGAAGTTACAGTAAAACAATGGATTTCTCCCTTGCTCAGCCTGTTTTTGACATCTGGACTCTGGATAGCTGTCTGTAAGTGTCTGTGGAGAGAGGCCATCACTTAGACACGTGGCTTCGTTGCATTTCGCCATCAGAATGCGGAATTCCCAGCAATGTCTGCAGACTGAACACAGCAACATATAGCCTACAGGGAGCTGAGCTTGGTAGTTTTTGTGTTGTCACTGTTATTTTTGATGTCAGAATATAGCCTGTGAAGATTTTCTTATATTATTTTATACTACTTCTCTATGCAGTTTTTCTGTTCTTCTAAATTGAAAATAGACTTCTCATTCTCTTCAGCAATTACTGAGTTTCCCTGGTGGTTTCTGCGTCTACAAATTATTGGTAAGATTATGAACATTTAATATATCCACAGTCTCATTCCCAAATTACCTGAAAGTTGTAAAGTAGTAGTTTGGGATTTAAAATCTGTTGTAGAAAATGCTTTTCATTCTTTCTTTTTCTTTCTAGTTACTAAATTACAATTTGAATCAGTTTTCGAAAACCAACATATAATCTCTAGCTCCCATTCAAAACGTTAAGTACAGGGTGATTGCAAGGGAAATATTGGAATAAGAAATATCTAGTCAATTTTGTCAGTAACCAAAATAACTACATTCACTTTGAAAAAATGTAACTATCATATTAAGAAAATAGGAAAAAAAACAAACAAATCTTTTATAGTTTCTGACTGCTCCTCCTAGTTTCTGAATTAAAATTCTATAATTTTTTGTAGCCAAATGAAGAGACAGATTGAGAGATTTCAAACCTCAGTTATTTAAAATAAAATTATATATATATATATATATATATATATATCATAAGGAGAGGATATAATAATGTAAAGCACTAATATTTTCCCCAGGACTATATAAAGCATAGCATATCTATAACATTGTGTTTGGGGGAAATACAATTATATCTCCAGGAAAAGTTATTTAATAATATACTTATGCTTAAGAAAATTGAGTCTTTAACCTGCTGGATAAACCTTGATTGTATTGTCCGACTGGCCTTTTACAATCTGTGATCATAGAGATGTTATGTAATCTCTCAAAGCTTCAATTTTATCTTTTAGGGAACAGGAGTGATCAGACGAAAATTACTCGTCTCTCTAAACCACAATTTCATCATTTAAGCAATGGGCTTGATTATAGCCACCACTTCTGATGCTTCAAGTTTGTGAAAGTAGCTATAGCATGCAAAGAATTCAGCATAATGTCTTAGGAAAGGATCCTTTTTATACCTTTTTATTAAATTCACATTAGGGCACTTAGATTTGGCTAAAGTTGGATTAGTATCAATCTGATAGCATACCATTTGTAAGACTTATGCTTTTTTGTTCATGGTATAATGGATGATTACTTTTTGACTTTGAAAAGGGACTTTTTTAAAAAAAATTCTTGATTACTTTGATTGATTCAAGACCATGACACGTTGAAGAGTTCCTATAATTGCAACATTGAACAATGCCAGTCAATCAGTCATCCTCCTCATAACATCTTGCATTTTAAAGGAGAAAATGCTAACTTTTTTCCTTTCAGTGTTCTGCAAAATTCCATTGAAATCTCAAAAGTTAAGAAAGTCTGACTTTCTCCACCTGACACTTCAAGCATAATACTAATGACTTTGCAGCCAGCTGATAAGAGCAGTGTCATTTAATGTCTCAGATGAAGTAAGAGGGGGCAAGCGTGGTTGTGGATTCTCAGTTGTCAAAAGGCTCCTAGGCAGCAACACTCTTAATACGCTGGTTTAGCTTGTCAAGAATTTTAATACCTCCAGCAGGAGTTCTGATATGCCTCCAGGTAGATCTCACTCATTCCCACATAATCAAAAGCACCTGGTGCCATTATGACTGAGTAAGAGATTGGCACCCACCAGTTGCCCCCTGTGAAAATGTCCTCCAAAGTCTGATCATTCCAACAGCCAAGTGCTCCCAGACCCAGCTAACGACATGAATGTCTTCCAACCTGTTGCTGAAGGCCATCCTCTCCAAGTGCATCTTGTTTTTCCTGTTTTTACCTCTTACTGTCACTTTTAAGCATGAGCCAATTACAGCTACCTGGGATGCCTGTGTCTTCCTGAGGTTCCCTAACAAAGGCTACTAAACATCCTTGTGCAAAGCGATTGATAAATACACTCATTTTTCTGAAGTGAGGCATCTATTTCAAGGCACATTTTGGGTATTTTTGGTTTTCTGATTCAAGGAATCATAATATGGGGGAACATACAGTCTTCCTTATTTCTCTTCTTTTTCACCTTTCCTTGCTTTTCTTTTATCCTTCTTTGTTGAAATAGTTCTTGGGATTAAATAAGATACATTTGCCAACAGATAGCATGCAAAGTACATGGAAAGAATAAATAAAATGTCCAAGAAAAAGCTCAAAATAAATACTGGTACATACTCACATCCATAGAGAGTGTCCTTAGTTTAAATAATACATTGTCTTTTCTCCTTTCTTTTTTTGAAATTAACTTCTTTTATGATCATGAAATAACACATGCTTATGATGGGAGGATCAGAAAAGTCCATCCATATTGAGTATTATTGTGGGCTATGCTGTTAATGTTGCTGAGAAATGTGACCTCCCAGAAGAAATCTGCCAACTCAGTTGTAAAAGAATCCTTTGACTTACTCAATCTCCCTTTGACTTTCCATATTTCCATAGGCTTGTATGATTGTAGAACAAGAAAATAATATACTTCAGGGTATGAAAAACTTGGATTTGAATTCCAGCCATATTTGGCATTAACTTGTTAAATAGTCTTCAATTTACAATGTTGTATTTTCTCCTCATTTGCACGCACAAATAATCCACTAAACCCATAGGATTATTATCACACATTTGTATTTACATATGTTTAGATATTTATGATGATTTCATAAGGACAAATTGCTAGTGCTAGGGACATAACTTCTGTTTAAAAGCAGCTACTGATCTAATTAATACATTTATTTCCACATCACATCTTGTGGCCTTACAAAGGTAATAATAGGAGAATAGAATACAATTTTATTGCTGCATTATAATTATATATAATAGTGGGGTTTATTTTGACATAATCATATATGTATATAATAGAATTTGCTCCAATTCTGCCTCCAGCATTTGTCTTTCCTTTCCCTCCCCTATTTGTTTTTCCATTTTCTCAAATCTACTGGTTTTCCTTCTAATTACTTACTTTTTAAATTTGTGCTTTTTATACGTACACAAAGGGGAAGTTCACAGTGAAGTATTCAAACAGGTCCATAGAATGTTCTGGCCAGGTTCATTCCATTGTCCCTCTCTTTTACCAGGCCTCCTCCCTCCCTTGTAAGACAGACTTAGAAGTCAAGGATGGAATGTTTTTTTCTCATGTGTGGAAGCTACAACAAAACAAGGGGAGAAATCAGATGGATCCCATGACAATAGAAGAGTTCAGTGAAGTACCACTTTTTTAGGTACGTGTTTGTGTGTGTGTCGGTATTTGTATATGTGTGCACATCCTTCTATATCAATGTAATCTCGATGCCTTCATGTTTGGATTCTTAATAAAAATACACAGGATGATGTAGAACATGGTTTAATTATAGAAACTGTATTGAGCGTTTATAAATTTTAAAGGAATACTTTACTATTGAACAGAAAAATTTAGAATTCATAATTTCCGCATATCTCCACAAATTTCTGGGATGTTTCTGTTTGTAAGTGGTGTGTGTATGTATGTGTGTGGGGGGGGTATGCATCCGAAAACACTGTAGTTTACAAACGAACCAATGTACGACTTGTGTTTCCTTCAGTATTAGAGCAGATGACTGATGCAGACTGAAATATGAATGGCACAGTGAAAGTGCTCCGTGACAGCAGCAGCAGGATGAACTGAGCATCCGATGAAAATCAGCTTGAACTAGTGGACTAGAATTGTGCAGAAGAGACTGGACAACTGGAAAAGATGTGGGCTGCAGAAGGTAAATCTCACCGTCATGTATCTCCACAACACACTAATTTAAAACAATGTAAAAAAATAGGTCCAGATGGTGGAGGAAGGGAATAGGGAGAAGGAGGAGGAGGAGGGAAAGGGTAAGGACTAGGGACTTAATTGAAGCAAATTATATTCCATGCATTTATAATTATGTCAAAACAATTCCTAATGGTCTGTAGACTATTATGAACCAATTTTAAAAAGATGCTTATTACAAGAAGAAAATGCTAAAAGTGAGAGTGCTGCGTAATGACCCCAGGCGCATGTCTGAAAAGCATCAAGCTGGGCTGAAGCCCAGGGGCCTCTGCAGCACCTTCTCAGCACAGCCATCTAGCAGGCTGCCCCTCTGCCTACAGGTAGGGCTTTCCTGGAACCATCATTCCCTAGCATGTGGCCTTTCTACAAGTCAATGTATTGGCAAAAAAACTCCCAAGCAAACAAACAAACAAACAAAAACAAAAGCAAAAACAACTCTTCTTGGAGCTAGGCTATCTGAAGTTTAATCCTACCTGGCTTCCCTTAAAAAATTTACCATGTCTTTCTAAACTTCTGACAGTGTTCCTTCCCCATGAAGGATGGTGGCGGGCTGGAGTGGTGGCTTAGCAGTTAGGATGCTTGCTTGGCATGCGTGAGGACCCAAGTCCAAACCCAAGCACCATGTACACAATTAATTGTTGGAGCAACAAACACCAGATGAAAAACTAAATAAAGTTGATTCTCTCTCTCTCTCTCTCTCTCTCTCTCTCTCAGTCCCTCTTTCCCTTAAAAAGAAAACCAACCAAACAAACAAACAAACAAAAAAGCAGGATGGTAGAACGATAGATATGGTAAAGCTTATGAACATGCTTTCTGAATCCTAAATGACAGCAGATACTTTTGGTATCTTAAAATCCACATTTCAGATTTTCATTTTCAGAGACTCTTCTGGCTTATTGCACATGACATCAACCACAGAACCTATTTGATTCATTACTATGGAATCCCAAAGAGCAACTTGGTATGCTCTACATGGACATACCACAAAGAGGCATAAAGGCTAACGATGAGGGTAAATATAAGGATGATGGGATGGGCATGCTGGCAGTGGCAGAAGTAGGATATGCCTTAATGAGAATTTGGACTAAAGTCTGATCCCTCCTCCAAGAAAAAGCACACTTTAAATCCAATTAACCTTTTTAGAAAACGTTACCTGGATAAAAATAGCTGAGTCCTTCTTTGAAATGCCTACATTCTCTTGCATAATTCAAATTCCTTCAGTGCTTGAGGCGAAGTGGTTGGACATTCAGAGATGAAAGACAGAATTTCACAGGTAAAATTATTTCCATGAAAACTACATCAGTACCACTGGAAGAATTATGTGAGTTGTCTGCCCCAATATCCCTGCCACATCTCCATGGCAGTTGGCCAAAAACCAGGTCATGAAGTTGAAACATCTGCACAGGGATCTTGAAGGAGATTCAGGATTGTTCTTTTTACTCTCACTCAATATGCTGAAGGATGCTAAGGAAATGCCAGCAACAAATATTGACTGCAATCTCGTCTCATAGACTTAAATTGTCATTCTCATTCCATTATAACCAGCTGGCTATCCCTGTGCAAAATGCTCCATCTTTCAAAGTCTAAGTTTATTCTTCCATAAAACAGATATGATAAACTGGGCCTTGTGTTACAATCCTGTAATCACAAAGATTCTGGAAGCAGAGGCAGGAGGATTGCAAGTTCAAAGCTAGCCTCAGACACTTAGTGAGGCCCTAAGTAACTTAGTGAAACTCTGTCTCAAAATAAGAAATTATAAAAGGACGGGGGATGTGGTTCAGTGTTAAAGTGCCCACTGAGTTTAATCCCCAGTATCAAACAGAAAATGAGGGAGCATGATAATTATTACCTTATAAGACTGTTGAGAAAATTATGGGGAAAAATATTTGAGTATATCTATGTAATGGCTATCACTGTCTCCAGCACTAGAGACTGCTGAATAATATCAGAACTCTTCTCATTTATTAATTCCACAGGAGCAAGATAAAGTGTTTGTAATTATAACAAGGTGATGATAGTGAATAATACAACATCAAAATGATTTTGGAACTGGCCATTCTAATGAGACTGGCACTGATAATAGCCACACTTGGTTCTCCCATTGAATGTGCTGCTTTTCTTACAAAGAGTTCTCTCAAACATGTGGAAGTCATGAAATGATTAAACTCAAGTTAGAAACTTAAAGGATGGAGGACACAGGTATCCAGAAACCACAGCAAAAAGTTTTTGAGACACCATACAGATCATGACTTCTAGGAAAATATTTCTAGGTTGTCTCCACTCCTTCAAAACTGAACCCTGTTCTCTACACCCTCCGTCATTTTTCTTATTCATTCTGCATCTGACACTATCACACCCGCACTCTTGAAGAAACAGTGTGGACCAGTGTCATTTTCTATCCCATTCAGAAAAATAGTCCTGATAGTACCTGCCCAAGAGCATTCTTTTCATCTTACATTTCTTGTTAGCTAGTGATGCTAAGTTTCTAGGACCCATAAAGTCTAGCAATCCTAAATTGTAACAATTTGAAAGTTCATACACATTCCTTCTTCAATAAGAACGTGTTCAGTCAGTGAAAAAGGTGATGGTGCGCTGAGGTTTTAATTTTCTATAAATATGATGAAATAGTCATTCAATAATGTTTTTTCTATATATTGGTAAAGAACCTCATCCTTTATCGTCTTACACTGTTTACAGTTTTAATAGCCTCATATCACCTATACATAATATCTAATCTCTTAAACAGAGAATTCCCAGCATCTATAATCCTATACAGCCTACTGGACAAACTGCTGCAGCCAACTCCACTCATAAAATGGATTTTCAGCTACTAAATAATTTACCAAGGACTTAACCCAGTGCACTATCTTGTGTCTCCAGTCAGTTTCTTCTGCCTTAGATGCCATTCTAATTTTTTCGTTCTTTACCCAGGAAATTTGTTTGTTGATATCAAATATTTCATCATTATCTCTGATTTGAAACACTTCAAGTCTGATAGCAATTAGTCTTTTTGTGTTTCCTTAACACTGTTCCCCTGGCCACCAACTGATCATTTTGTGCATTCCATGCCATTAAATTATTTCTTAATGCATCTGTTTCCCACCACATTTAGAGCATTTGAAGTTCTGGAGAGGTTGTTACATCTGCTTGTATCTCCTGAGCCTAGCTCTGTGTCTAACCCAGAGCAGGTATTTAGCTAATGTTTATTGAAAGATGGCATAGATGGATAAATACATGATCAAGCTAGTCTAAATCACAATAGGACTTCAGAGAATCTCTATAACCCAGAGATCCAAATGAATCCTTCAACCGAAGCCTGCAAAATGGTTAGGATTGATTTCTTTTTATAGGGAGACTTTGCATTGTGTCAAGTCCATTGGCTGCACAGTAGTTTGCATATAACTCTCTGTATGCTCTGGACCTTCTAAATTCAAAACCAGAAACTGACAGAGCCATGCAGTCTTGTATTGAGGCAAACAGAAGTTGCCTTTCTTTGTTGGGTTCTCAGTGAGGTCTTGATTGTTACTGCAAAACTGGCTTGCACATTCAAATCAAAAATGATAGCGAAATAATGTGACAGAGCACAATAAGAACCTGGAAGTTCGTGTAGAGGGCTGAATTGCACCATATGGCTTCTAGTTCTGTACCTAGACCCAACAGGGTGCATTAAGAAAACCATTTAAGCAGTGTCCTGTTGTGCCCAGTTATAGACGGGCATATGGTATATTATCCCACACTGGAGTAATTATGAAATTCCTTGTGTTGATCTTTGTCTCTCTCAAAGTTTTGCTTTTTGGCAGAAAAGATTCTTCTGCAGGGATTTCTTGCTGGTCTTCTGTTTTTTTATTACATCTGTAGAATTTAAGATGAGATTCTTTTTTTTCCAACATTTTTATTGATGCATTATAGTTTTGTATATATATGCAATTTACATATTTATGCATACACATAATATAAAGTATAATTCAGCTATTTTTAATGAAAAATACAGCTTTTAAAATAAAAAAATATGACAGTGGTTCTGGAGGATTCAGAAACTTGTAGCTGTGAAGGAACTGAGTGATTTGATGCACATATTTACTTCATATTTTGCCATTAGGGAAGAGTGTGGCAAATAGAGTTTCTGTGTTTTTTGAGTGGGAAGGAAATGATGTAATCACACATTAATGAGTTATTACTGTGTTATTGTGTGCTGAACCCTATTCTAGACACAGTGTAAAATTACCTAATTTTAGGCTAACAGTGTGTTCAATCAGCTTGTTTTTTTGCCATGTTATTTATCTCTTGATAGGGTAAATTATTTAATTATATATTGGACTTGCTATTTATTGCCTATTTCTATCACATTTGTACAAATACCAGAAATGAACATATTGTTTGAGTTTTGTTCAAAAAAGTAGCTCATTTTCTGCACCATTGTCTTATGACATAATGGATAATAAATATGTGTTGAATGAAAACATTTTGTTGACTTTACAAAATGAAGAAATTGAGGATCAGAAAGAATAGATAATTAGGTGCATGTTACAGAATAAAGCGTTCATTGATGGGAGGATTTTAACCTTCAGGTGTGACCGCCAAGATCTACTCTTTGTTCTGGAATGTTCTATATGTGTCTCAAATGGAAAATGGATCACATATCGACCCTTTGATTTAAGCTATCATTATTGAAGAGGTAAAATTGAGAATTATCAATGAGGAGATAGTAAAAAGATATAAATTCAAAGCAAAATGGCATGAATACACATAATACTTTCGTGTGTAATGGCTTTAAAATGTTAACAGTTTATGTTTCATTATAATTTTTTACATATATGCCTACACATCTACGTTTATAATGAACCTAAAGTCAATGTAAGCATTAAGGATCAATAACCACATAATTGTGGAATCTATATAAGTTCTTGAGTGAGAGAATGGCATTGACATATGTTAACGTAAATTAAATGTATGATCTTGAACTTCCTGTTTTATCTTGGAGCCCAAATGGTGCCTGTGTTAAATATGTATCGTGGAATCTCCTTCATAGGTTTGATAGGTCAATCAAATGAGAAAAAGCAGATAAACTGAAAAGCATGGTAACTGAAATACAGTGAACGTTACAAGACATTTATTGATTCCCATGCCTATCATATTTTGTTTTTTTAATATTGTGTCCTTTGCTTTGTAATCAATATAATGGATTAGATCCATGCAAAGTTTGATCTAATTTCTACCCTTATATTTCCATTAACTCATACTTAAACATTTTTTTTGCTAGTTGACAGATTTCTTTTGATATCCTAATTTTGCCCAGTTAAATGATTTGTATATTTCCCCGTTTGATTAAAATTCAAATGGTAAGCAGGTGCTTTGCAATCACCAAGTAAAACACACTGTTTATACTGAAGTAATACTCTTAAAGTAATGATAAATAATGATTATAATCGTTAATTTTCAAGTATCAAGTCATTAGGCACAGGGTGGAATAAAAACTTCAAATATTATAGTTTATTGACATGTTTCTTTATGTTTATAATTCTAATTTTTCTGTTAAATAAATATATAATTTGGTATGTATGTATGTGTGTATACACACATATGTATGAACACTTATTTTTATACAAGCTGATAAATGTTTTTTGTTTCGTTTTGTTTTCTTCAATCTGAAAGAAGAAGTGGTCAGCTTTGAGAAAGCATTACCTACAAACACAGCTAAAAATGCTGAGCATGTTGAAATGCAAACAGCGCTGTGATAAAAGCACTTTTCTTTTTTAACCTGAAAAAATAATTTATAATAAAAGCTGTATAAACCTAAATATGTCGCCAAAGTTAAGTTCTTGGTAGATCCTCAATGTTCTAAAAATGGTCTCTGTGTGACATTTTTTGCCCCACTTGTCAATTTCTTCTTTCCATGGTTTCAGCGATTTGAGAGCAGGGATATTGCTGCTAGGCACTTTTCAGCAAGTTTGAACATTTAAACTTCTGTGCCCTGCTGTTTTATTTCATCTTCAGGATTTGTAAAAGCATGAGAAAGGAGAGGTGTGCTTTAACCAACTGAGTCTTGCAGCAGCTTTAGGAAACCCATGTCCAGAAAGTACATTCTACATTAATATCAAAAGCTGATGTGTTCAAAGCATCACAAAGTGTTAATGTATATCTGTATACTGTGCGAGTAAATAGGCATTTGAATACAAAGTTAATATCTTACAAAAGTAAGTGCATTTTATATGACTTTGTGACCCGTTAGCCATTGGGTCCCTCTATTACTGATGAAAGAAAATCCAATGTTGGCTTCTCCAGGGGTTGAATTTTGACAATTAGTTATATATGCAGACACATATCTGCAGGTGACACCCAGCTGGTTAGGCAAGAGTTTGTTAATGTTTGATGCATAGCATACTAAGTACTTTAGCAATTAGAGACCTGATCCACCAATTAATTAGGGTCCCAAATTAAGTCAGGCAGGAAATGTCATTATATTCAACCCATAAATGTCACTAAAGAAGATTTAAAAGAAACCTTCAGAGAAATAATTGCTAAATTAATATAGAAAGGACTTTGCAAACTACTGACCTATTTTGCAAACTTTGTCAATTTTGTGAACATATCCATCATAAACATATATATTTTCTGATTTAGCAACATGAAAACTTGAAATAAATAGAAATTCTCAATTGTGTGGATCTTCAAAACCTCTGGTTAAATAAAAAGCAGGGAATTCTTCTGTTTCCTACACCTGTCTCATCCAACACACCCTAAATTTTAATGGTTATTTGATAACATTCAGAAACCTTATTCTGTACATTCCTAAAGAGAAATGGTTATGAACACACTTTGAATTTATGTTTATTTTTCCATTCTAGTTGCCTCCAGATCATAACAAGAATGCCTTACCAATTGATAAAAGAAGCCCAGCACAGTTCCACATACCTGAAATCTCAGTGATGTAGGAGACTGAGGCAGGAGGATCCCAAGTTCAAAGCCAGCCTCAAGAATTTAGCAAGGCCCTGTCTTAAAACATGTAAGCTATGGATGTGGCTTAACTGTTAAGTGCCTATAGTTTGAACCCCTAGTACAAAACATAAATTTACAACAGATGTCACCACTTCTTGATCTTTATAATACTGTAATTTTCTGCCCACTTTAACAGAGGATTTCTTCTTTCTCCTTCTACCATAGTAAGGCAGGTGATCTGTGGTATTTAACTATGTTGCCTGCTAAATTCTTCACAACATGGTACAATAGACCTCTCACTTGCACATACTAGTTGCCTCACTAGCATAATCTTATAACATTGTCAGGCTAAAAATACTTCCTTACTGCCAGAAGTGAAGACAGAGGGAAAAGGTGACAGAGAACAGAGAACAAAATGGTGAACAAGACGCATAAACCATGGTACATCGTCAGAAAAAGCCTCTACAGTGAACTATAAAAAAGGAGTTATAGTCATATTGCATTTTAGTCTATATAGTGATCATTATTAGAAAAGAGAATACTCAGATCATAGGATCCATTATGAAAAACTTCTCTGAACTGCAAGGATTTAGCAATTCTTACAATGAATAAGAAAATAAAAAGGAAATGACAGCTGGTATCACAAGAGGACAGATGGTTCCATTCCCTCCTCTTTATCCCAATGTTAAAGGAGAAGTGCTCTCTCTATGGACAGGGAATACTGGACACATACATAGCACCTGGTCATAGACAGAATCCAGAACAGCAGAGAGCTACCTATGCCCAGGGGAAGACACGGCACATGGAGCTGCTCTCAGGAACAGCATGAACAAGCAGAGACTGGGAGGCAGTCACTGTGGTCACAAGGGGTGAGGTGAATCCCAGTTCTCAAGAGCGAGTATATTTGGCTTGTTGGAATAATTCCATGGGCTGGCAGGGAATGGATGTCTGCTTCTAAGGAATAAGATGCCTGGTGCATGATAAGGAGGGTGGTTTGGCTGAATGACTTTATTCACAGAAAAACAAAGGGGAGGGGTCTTCCAGGCATACCATTTCAGGATGTCCTGATTTTACCCAAAATTAAAGTGGCACAATTGAATTGAATCTTAATTTCAGGGTCAAAAAGGAAGAGCAATCGTCAGGTTTCTTAATGGCAAGGACTGTAACTGTATCATATGAACTCCTTGGCCACAGTGGATTTTATTTTTTTTAAATTGCTTGCTCCAGCTCCTAAGCTCTGTCATTATTTGAAAGTAGCTGTGTTTGGGACTGTCTGTCTGGAAACTCTGCTGTGCTTGCTACGATCTAAGATGTGCTGAGTGAAGAAAGGTTAAGGACAAACTGTGAGTCCCCAGGGAGACTTGTTCAGCTTTGGAGAGTTTAATTTAGATTCCTTATCAGATAACAATGTGCTTTTTGAGTTTCATTTCCTTTCTTTTTGTGATGGCAGTAGAACTTGTGTGGGGCCATTCCACTGACATTAAAATAGCATTTCCACTGACACCGTAACAACTCCAGCACCTGCCTTAACATGGTAATGACTCCTACGGGGCTGTTACTGTGTCTGTGGAAGTATATGACACAGTATATAACAGCTCTGGTACTTACAAAGAGATGGTTATAGCTCCTCTGGGGTGGTTTCTATGACAGACCAGGACGACACCGCAGCAGAACTTTCACTAATACCTTAAATCCATGTAAAATACACACATCTCTACATACATACATACACACAGAGTTTGCATAAATTGTTTTTTACAAAGGGGTGAGGACTTGCACACACTAAATACTTTTGATTAAATGCACATTTATCTAGTTTTTAAATTGTAAAAAGAGCTTCTCTAAAGAGAGATCTATTTTCATATATATATAACAATGCATACTTATATGTACATGTGTATATATGTACTGCCAGCCCTTGGTATCCACAGGCTTTATATGCACAGATTCAGTCAACCTCTTATTAGGTATACACATATGACACATAAAATACAGTCTGACCACATAGTGAAGCTTTTGTCAACAGCAGACCACGTATACAATGGTGGTGAGACTTTACTGCCTAGTGATGGGTAGCCGTGTTAGTTTGCATAAGTATCCTCTATGATATTCTCACAGCGAGGGAACTTTCTATTGATTCTTTTGTAAAAGTATATCTGTGTTATTAAGTAACACCTGACTTTAAATTATTAGGAAAGGGGAGAGATGCAGGTATCTATATAAATGCATACATACACACACACCCCTGAATGAAACTCATCAAAAGCTTCAAGTTTGTGAACAGACTACAAAACACAAAATTATTTTTCTAAACTTTTGAAATTCTACAGAGTTTATGGTGGAAAAGTGAAAATGGTGCAAGTCACTGTGATGGGCAGAATTCTAAGAAGATCCCCTAGATTCCTGTTTCCGTATGTACCAGCATTGCAAAATCCGCATCCCTTGACTCTATGCAGGGTCTCTGAAGATGACAAGGTAGCACTCCTGTGATTAGATTGACTTATACATAAAGGTTAAGCGATTTTGGCAGATGAAGCTAAGATTAGAAGTCAGGTTGATTTTGAGCTTATTGAAAGGGTCCAGTACCTGGATGCCCTGACTTATTGGAGTGAGGCATTGCGAGCTGAATTGAATCTTTCCTGAAGGGATTTTCACATGGGTAAGAAAGTGGGGGCTACGCTGGGAGAGAGTGCCTGTAAGAGGGCCTTGCAGGGATGGTCCTGGAACACAGCCAGCAAGAAAGAGGGCCAGGGATGGAGAGATGGCTCTGGGGTACGGCGCTTTCCTGGCATGCACGGAGACCTGGGTTTGATCTCCAGCACCACATACGCTACTAAGTAGAGGAAGAAGCAAAACCAGATGAAAAAAAAAAAAAAGTGTCTCTCTTTCTCTCTCACTGCTTCTTTAAAAAGAAAAAGAAAAAAAAAAAAGGAAGGAAGGAAGAGAGGGAGGGAGGGAAGAAGGAAGGAAGGAAACAATGTCCAAAGAGCTACACAGAACTAAATTCTGCCACTGACACATGAACTTGGGAGAAGGTCCCAAACTGGAGAAAGCAATGCTTCTGTCTGTCCAATACCTTAATTGCAGTGCTGTGAGACACTGAACCATAGGACCAGGCAAAGGGGTGTCCACGATTGAGACCACAAAATGTGTGAAGTAATAAATGGGTATTACTTTAAGTGGATAGTTTAGTAGCAGCTTTTCATACAAAGACAGAAAATCGATATATTTATTAAAAGGTTAAATATTATATATAATTCCACAGTACAATCATTTAGTAGGTTGAGGAATTTTTTACTCAGTTCATATTTTCACTTTTTCTAGGATTAAAAAAACAATGGGGCTGGAGCGATGGCTCAGTGGTTACAATGCTTGCCTGACAAACACAAGGACCCAAGTTGAAACCCCAGCACCATGTGCACAACAAAGTTTCAGAGCAACAAGAGCTACATGAAAAACTAAATAAAATTGAGTATCTCTCTGTCTTTCTCCCCTACCCCCCATGTCCCTCTCTTAAAAAAAAAATGAACGAGGTAACTACCTATGTAATTCTTCATTCCTTACAATTAATGTGTCTATGGTTAATACTTCAAAATCTTCTGCACTGTAGTTTAAAGAACTTTTTCTTCCTTAAGATGAAACAATGTGCATCTATTATGAAAGAAACGGGAAAATGAAAAGGGATGTAGAAGTCATTCATAAACTGTGCCCCGGGAGAACCAGTAGCAATAATTTATGTGTACTTTATTTGATTATTTTCTTATAAAATCCTATGTGCCAATTGCAAAGATCTCAGGAAATAAAGAAAAAAAAAAAACAATGAACGTTCCATGTTATCTTACCCATTAGCTGAGCTTCGCTGGCATGTCAATGTTAGGTGAGGACAGAGGATAATTGGGTTGACAAAGGATTAGGGATTTGCTTGCCTCATACAATTGCGTGGTCAAAAGAGAAAATAGAAGGTTAATTTTTGTTCTCAAATGTGTGCACACATTAGAATTATCTGAGAAAATTAAAACAAAATTACAATGACTGTATTCTATCCTCAAATATTTTCACTTACGTTGTCTAGAGTGCTTTTAGTTTCTCTGTTTTGTTTGTTTGTTCATTGATGAAAATGGGCCTTAATTTAAAGCTGGATAACAAAACAGGAGGTGATTTGGAAAAAATAGATCTATGAAACAAAGGTCTAATAAAGACATGAATAAGACTAAAGATGGTGATAGCAGGCATGCTAATCAGGGCTTCTCAAACTTACTGTGTGTAGAAAGTTTCCCAGGATATTGTTAAAATGCACATTCTGATTCAGGAACTCCAGGATGTAAACTGATAGTTTCTTTTTCTATCAAGGTCTCAGGACTGAATTCTAAATAACAAGGCAATGTAAGACATGCAGCAGAAAGTCAGAAGTCGGGATTAGAAACCATAAAGCTTGAATTAGTAGTTTTAAAGGTGGAGCAGCAGTTCCATGTGATGGCAATTTTTAAAGGGGCCATTGGATCAGATAAAACGACAGGACTTAGCATGTTTCAGAGTTTGTATAAAAATAAAATATGGAAAGGCACAAGTATATTACTTGGCAAAAAATTGGGTACTCAACAAATTTCTGTTCTGGCCACTACTTTTGTCCTACTGGTATTTTATAAATACATGGGACACAGAGGTTGCCCAGCCTGCCTGAATTTTCTTCCATAATGTTGATTATATGTAAATGAATCTAAGGTTCCAGATGTTGATCTGAAGCAGTATCTGCAGTTGCACAACATGTACTTACGGTCTAAATTATTTCAACAATTGCATCTTTGACAGGCAGTTTGGTGAAATCATCATGTAATAATTTCCATTATTTACAGTTGAGTGATTGTTAGAAAATGATGAAGAGAGTGGCTTTTGTTTGTTAACCACAGCAGGGCTTATTTCATTTTGCATTCCTTATAGCAAGCTAAAATAAAATACCTTGCAAATTTTGGTTTTAAATAAATCCTGATTGCAATGCATTAGGACTTCTCTCCTTGTATGTCCCAATAATAAATACAGGAGGTGTGTTTTTAAAAGTATAGATACAATCATCTCTATTAGTTTACTCATTGTCTTCTAGAAGTTCCTATCTAAATCTCAACATACCCTTCTGTAAGTAAACATATATTTGATGGTTTTATTGGTAAAACTAACTGCAGAATTATCGAAGTCTAGATACCGGGCATATCATGGTCAGCTTCACATGGTTTTCCTGTAGATAATGCAGTCATATAAATTAACAGTCTTAACATAAGCTCTTGGAGAGTATATACGGCGTTTCATTAAAGATAATTGGAATACAAGGAAAGAACTTTCTCTAAACAATCCTAATTGCAATAATTTTGAAGCTACTCAGTGGGACCCATAGAATCTGTTTTTGAATCTCTAAGTGTGTGCTGTGCTTTACTTAAAGAAAATTCCTTCTGTACACACTGTGCTATAGTTGGAATTCAGATAAGTGAATCTGAATAGTTAATAAATAAATGGTGCTCCTTATTAATGGTTTGACCTTGGGAAATAAGCTTTCTGTGCCTCAACTTTTAAATTGGTAGAGAAGGAGTTGAGACATAAAGGTCTGTTGTAATTCTTGTATGAGGTATTGTGTTTAAATGCCTAAATAAAATAGGTGATCAAAGTTGTACTTTTTTTTTTTACATTGCCCAGATTAACAAGGACCTACACACATTCTTCTTGAGTTTGAGTGTCACAGGGTACCCATAGAGCCAATATTAGTGGAAATGAAGTCTAGTATTCTGCCATCATCATTAAGTGGTATCCCCCAATGACACACATTCACACAAACAGGAGAGACTTCCCTTACAACAATATCCATGAAAGAAATAGCCTTAGGATATAAAAATACACATGAAAGATTTTTAAAAAGTCTGAATAACATTTTGGTGCAGAGTTCTGCAGTACATATTTCAAGATTCAAAATTTTGATTCAGTAAACTCTCTACTTTGCATCTATCTTTAGGAAATATTCTTAAATAAGGGTAAAGAAAAATGAAAAAAAGTCCATTATTGCATTATTAATACCAGCAAGAAATTTAAGACAATTTATTTTTTTTCATTTAGGGAATTTTCCATATTTTAGAATTTCATTTAACTCTCTAAAATGATAACTATTAAAGCATGTGAATGTCACTTTAAAATTTAATACCAAATTAATAGGTGGAGAATGTAGGAACAATCATATATTTTTTAAATTTATTGAGGTAAGGAAAACAGCTATTGAAATAAAGAAAATATGTCTCACAAATATGATTGCCATAGCTACCCCTGAGTTTGGTATTCTGGGAAAAATATGAAAAACAAAATCTTCAAATACAAAAAATTTCATAAGGTTAATATTCTACAAATAAAGATTTATAAACATGTATAGCACATAAAAGTATACATGCTATGTTATTCATTATACTTGTGCATATGTATCATATTGGAAATTATATATAACACATGTACATACGTATGTATGCACATGTCTTAGTCCATTCATGCTGCTATAGTGAAATACCTGAGAAAAGATAATTTATAAAGAAGATAATATTAGTTTCTCACAGTTTTGGAGGGTTGGAAGTCTTAGACAAAGGTGCTGGCAAATTCACTACCTGGAGAGGACAGCTGTGTTTTCAAGATAGTAATTCGATGCTGCATCCTGGTGTAACAGAGAGGTGAAAGTTGTGTACTCACTCACACCATAGAAGGTGGACGGTGCAAGGTACTTTCGACCTGTTTTGTAATAATGGATTTGGTTACCTCTCCAAAACCCCCAATCTTAATATCATCACCTTGGGCATCAAGTTCCAGTTCATTACTCTTGGAGGGACATATATTCTCAAGCCATTGTGATACACGTGTGTGTGCTGACTCGCACATTCGCAGTTTTAAGTATATATGAATTTATATTATAAGTATATATGGATAACAAAAGAAAGTATTAAAGGATTGTTTATAATTTACATGGGAGAGATTCTTAGATGTCAATATGGTATTTTATTTCCAATAATGTTGATGGCAAGTAATAATTTAATAAAATTCCCAAGCATAATGATAATTGGCCATGGAAGAAAGGCAAAGGTAAATAAAGGACTACATAGGTTTTCAATGCAAATATTTAACCCAACAGAATAGAGGAATGTGTGAGGTGATAGGATGCAACAAAACAGAGCTTTTACCTCATCCAATTATGTTGATTTCAAGATTCAAGCTTCTCAAAAATTTAAACACATCTGGATTAATGAAAAGGTCCTGCCATAATTTGAAGGGTCTCCCACAAAATGTGTGCTAAAGTTTATTTATCAATGGAATGGTATTTTGGAAAGATGATGTTCTCCTGCCATGTTGTTTTGTACCACAAAGACCCTACCTGGACGCAGGCACCTGGATGTTAGACTTCCTAGTCGAAGATCTGAGAAATGAATTTATTTATTTATTTTTATAAATCAAGCAGTTCATAATATTTCATGATAGAAAGAGAACAAACAAAGACAGATACCCTTTGTCAGTTTTTTCAATTCTTGAAATTATAAAGTACAGAAATAGATATAGCAGACATGCAAGATACTCTTTAAAAGGCTTATTTTAAATATACTGCAAGAATATGTGCTCGAATTCTCTCTTTTCAAAATCATAAAATATAAATATTTAAAAGTATCTGTTTTTTTCCTTAAAAGGACAAGAACAATTTCTAGGCATTATCATGCATATGTCAAAGTACAGAGCTTGATGAATTTTCCCAGAGAACCACCCTGCATCATGGGCCACAGATCAAGAAACAACATTAGCAACACCTCAGAAGCCTCCATGTTCTACTTTCTTGTCATTACCTGCTTCAGGGAAATAATACACTGGAAATTAAATCCTCAATCTGTGTTTGTATTTTATATTGGTGTTACTGTGCAATATATACTCTTTGGTATTGTCTTTTTTCATACAATATTATGAGATGCTATGTATTTCATACAGAGATAATTGTTCTGTTCTCTGCTTGATATTTGTTTCCCCTTTTTAATTTATTTGTTTATTTTTGTTATTTCAGTGGGTATAAGGATTATCTCCCTGTGTGTGGCATTGCCTTATTTGCTGTCCTATGATGATCAATCATTTCACTATCTTAGGGTTAGAGGACATTCAGAATCTTTCATTGATACTTTTCTTTTGGGTTGTAGGCTTTTCTGTAATTTTACAATCTAATATAATTATTTTTTGAAGAGAGAGGGACAGTGAGAGAGAGAGAGAGAGAGAGAGAGAGAGAATCAATTTTATTAGTTTTTCATGAGGGTTTTGTTGTTCCGGCACTTTGTTGTATATGTAGTGCTGGGGTTCAACTCTGCATTCTTGAGAATGCCAAGCAAGCATCATAAATGCTGAGCCATACCTCAAACCCCAATTTATTATTATCACTGATTTGCAGAAGTTCTTTATTAAAAATAAAGAGTCTAGATATAGATTGGAAATATCTTTGGAAATGTTGGGAATTGTCTTGGCACGCTCTGAAAGCTGTAGCTTGGGCCTTCTTCCAAATTACACTATATCTGTGTTTTACCATATCCAACTGGCAGTTAAACCTGTCCATTGGCATCATTAACTTGTCAAGAATGTTACCCCTTTCTCTTCAAGGCAAATATTGCAAAAAACGAATCACCTCCATCCAAGCAAGAGTTGGGCTGGTTTCATGTTTCACTAGCATTCAGTCAACCCTTGTTAAGGTCAGCCTGGGCTTCAAACTGAGTCCCTGTCAAATCTGTGTGTTCAGCCCTTAAAAATCATAAAGCATCCAGTTCTATCTTTTGAGGTTCCCATCCCAACTCTTTAACCTCCTACTCTATACAAATTCTATATTGGGCAAATTTCATGAGGGAGAGACTAGTTGTGTGTTTGAAAGTCAGTTCCTCTCTTTGGCTAGGTCCTTCCCATGCTTGATGGAACTATTCAGAATTTCATTCTGCTTTTATAATATTTTTAGATTGCCTTCCATGCTTCCCAAACCATTCAAGAATCAGGTCAATGTCCTGTGGGGAAAAGTGAACTTGTGCTTCAAATGAGGTGCTTCAGTTTTTTATGTGTAATCTAATTCTTCACAACTAATAAGAGAACCACTGGTTTATCATCCCCAGCTGCCCTGGCCAGGGAAATGTGGAGAATAGGCACCTGGCCTCAGGGGAAGGAGGGAAGAGGCTGTTATCCTTAGATTCACTGGGTCTTGCCTTAGTAGAGTTTTTTTTTTTTTCTATAATCCTATCATTACCCAGACTTTTTTTGCTGCCTTGTAAGAATGTCTGTTTTTAATGGTTTTAGTTTAATCAGAGGCTTCTAGCTATGTAACTGTTTCTTTGCCACAAACTAATACATCCTATCTGAAGAGAGAAGTTCTCACCTACTTTTCATAATGTACACATCCATAGATGCAAGATAAAAGGTTGGAGAGAATATGAATATGCAAAATATGGATATAGTATTGAAGTAAAATAGTTTTCCCTTCTCCATGGGACATATATCACAGGCCCTCCAATAGATTTCAGATAACACCAAACCCTGTACAGCATATCTCTCTGGTTTTCCTATACCCTGGTTTTGCCAAATCATAAGATAGCTAATCTGTCCTTTCATGTTTTATGCACTGATGCCTCCTTTGCTTCACTACTCTTGATTTCGTGTGATATTATTAAGTAAAATGAAGGCTACTTGAACTCAAGCACTGTTAAATTGTACTGCAAGAACTGAACTAGTAATCAGGGCAGGTATTAAGTTAGTAATGGGTTGGTAGCATATACACAGTGGATGTATTTGACAAAGGCATGATTCACACCCTGAGTGGGACAAAGCAGAGTGGCATGAAGTTCTGTTACAGAACTCAAAATGGAAGTCAATTGAAAACATCAATTGTTTATTTCTGGAATATTCCATTTAATATTTTGGATCACAGTTTACAATAAAAACTGAAACTGTTGAAATACAGCTTAGAAGGGAGGAATGATACATAGTCGCTTGAATTAAAAGTATAAAATAATTACTATTTTTTTTTCTTTTGGCAAGTCAACAGCTGGAAATCTTAGAATGAAGACAAATGTGTACAGAGTAACAGCTATCCTTGTGTCCTTGAGAAAGTCAAATACTTTTCATAGGAATTACATTTCTCATTTATAAAATAGAATAAATCTTCATGTTTTCCTCATGCACAGACTATGTGCAAATCATGAAAAGCTCTGAAAGCAAATTCATCTCATGACCTCCTCTATTTTTTCTGTTGTATTATAGTTTTTAATTAGATCAGCATATTCTTCCATGTTGAAGGGATTCTTTACTACACATTTGTATATGCATACGTAATGACAATTTAACTTGAGCTCAATCCTTGTCCAGTATCTCCCCTGCTTCACCCACTCCCTGCAATCTTATCTCTATTTTATTTTCCTCCATTACATATATAAATGTCAATATACATGCATATTAATTTTTGAATTTTCAAGTTCTAAATGCCTTCATGATTATTATTTGGCTTCTCAAGGGAGCCAAGTGTACCCTACAGAATTAATGATTCTCCTTTTCTTCTTTCTGTCCTTCCCCTGCCCTCGCCCCCGCTTTGTAGCTATAGTTCCCCCAGATTATGTATTATATCGAATTTGGTGGGTCTAGTAAATAAAGTGGACTAACTTTCACCCTATTTTTGGTTTAACTCTAGCTTCCACATATGAAAGAAAACATTCAACCATTAAGTTTCTGGGTTTAACTTATTTTGCTCAGCATTATTATTATTTTTTTCATTTCTATCCATTTACCCACAAAAGTCATGATATCATTTTTTGTAATAGCTGAGTACATTGTGTGTGTGTGTGCATGTGTATCACAGTTTTGGGATCCATTCATTCATCGAGTGGTATCTGGGTTGATTCCATAATTTAGCTATTGTGAACTAAGCTGATATAAACGTTGATGTAGCTGTGTCTTTGTGATGATCTCCTCTTTTAAGGAGTTATTTGGTGATACGTATCCAGTCATATACTATGGTAGTGGACTGTAATTGATCTTGGGTTTGCATAAATGTTTACAGTATGTTACAGTAGATAAGTTTGCCATTGGCACATGCAATAAATTTAATTACACTCAAGCAATTTTAGTTTAAAAATTTCTGCCCATGATGCTCCATATTTCTTTGAATACTTCATATTATTAAAATTGATAGATTTTTAGAAGAAAATAATTAATGCTAAAAGATTTGAAGGGCAGATATTTGATGAAAGAAATGGATTCCTCAGCTAAAAATTAACTTTAAAATATAATTAATAAAGAAAAATTATTTTAACACAGAAATCCTTAATTTTGTTGTGTTCTCACAATAGTATCTTAGAGTCATAAAGCCATTATTAGATGAAAAATACTTAGATTCTTTATGTCAATTAATCTGTAGCTATGTTTTTGTCTTCATTTTACAGAAAGAAGCAAAAGTGTGATGTAACTAGAATGTGACCCCATCACTCAATGTTCTCACACATTCTAATCTCACTGTATTTCTTATAAATCACATCTCTATTTTAAGTAGGTGTAAAAAGTGCAGGCCAGTGGCTAGGCATGCTAAAGGGCACCTGTGAATCTGGAAGATGAGACAGGAGGATTGCTAGTTCAAAGCTAGCTTCAGTAACTTATCAAGGCCCTAAGCAACTTAGTGACACTCTGCCTCAAAATAAAATATAAAAGTAGCTGGGGATTTGGCTCAGTAGTTAAATGCTCATGGGTTTCATCCCTGGTACCAAAAAAAAAAAAAAAAAAAGGAAAAATGTGCAGGCTAAATATTTATTAGCTATTGTTATAAATGGAAGTAAATATGTAAATATGTACTTCAACACAGTTTAAGAAAGCTTATATAATTTTTTTAAATTCTTAATTCTAACATATAATTATATAATTCATTCTATTTGTGTTTTTCATTGAGTCTATATTCATTTTTCATATGGTTACAGTCCAAATGTAATGCAGCCTTATCTTTATTTCAGCTAATTCAAAGTCCCTTTCATTTTTCCATCTGTGTTCACAGTCTTAACTCTGACATTTATTTTAGAACTTACAGAATAATCATTAAGAAGATGTGCTTTCATTTACTTAACCCACTTCTTCTTGTACCCAAAAGTTGTTTTTATTATTTTTAAGAAATACGCATATTCTCATGACAAACAAAACATTTGCTACGATCTTGAGAACAGTGATGGTACGATAAAGAGGATAAGCATTTAGATGACACTTGACAAGCTATTTTAAAATTTCACCCCAAATAAAGGAAAGCTAAGTGCAGTTTTGCCAGAAATATTTGCAAATTTCTCTTCCATTTACAATTGTGGCCTAATAAAGAACTTAGAGACTTAAGACAATAGTACTCATTTTGTTATTTTTTGAGATTTCTTTGGGTAAGGACTTTGGGAAACCTTGACTGAAGGATTTAGCTCAACTCTCTTACACATTTGAAGTCAGACAGTAGCTGAAGCTGAATCTGACCTCCTATCTATTTTTCTTCATAGGCCTCTTCATAGTTTGGGCCTCCTCACATCATGGTGGCCTCTAGGCAGGCTACTTTCAAAGTAGCTGCAACCTCCAAAATGGAACATCCTAGGAATCAGATGAGTCACAAGTCCCTTCAAACACAAGGGAAAAAGAAGCAGAGGCTACCCCTTAATGAGAGAAGGGTGGGGTTTTAGAATAAGCTATTTTAAAGACTTGCTCCTAATAGCCAATATATGAATCAGAAGACTGGGAAAATTTGGCATATTCAACCACTATCCCATATTGGCTTTTCTGTGGTTTGACCAAGAAATGGCCCCATGTCATAATCTCATCACATGGCCATCCATGATGTTCTTCTAGATACTCAAGAACCACTCAAAATATCACTTGGGCTGGCACAGTAGGTCAGCATTTAGAGCACTTACTAAGTGAAGACCCAGGTTCAAACACCAGCACCACATACACAACTGTCAGAGAAACAAACACCAGATGAAAAATATAAATAAAATTGATTTTATCTATCTTACCTTTTCCCTGTATTTCTCTTTAAAAAAAATTGCTGAAGTTCAGTTCAGTCTACTACAGCATGATGGTTTTCATATTATGGATATATAAGGATATTAGGGGAACTTAAATTTTGCTCCACATTAAATTAAAAATACCTTATATACTAATTATTAATAACTTTCTTCTTTTAGAAAATAAGTGTTTATATATTTTGTTGTTAGGACCTTAATATTCTTCCATACTGGTGTGTGTGTATGTGTTCATTATCTCTCCCTTTTGCTCTCTCTCTTTCTCTCTCTCTCTCATTAATTTCAAGCTGTCATTTCCATTGACAAGTGCACATGACTCTAGAATGGGCCTTAAGTGTGCCGACAGTGTTAAGGACTGTACTAGAGTCAAGTCAATTGTGTGCATAGAGTTTGATGTGGTACTAGCCATGTCAATGATTCATCATAAAACAGGAATTTTCCAGGCAACCAGTGTCCCTTCAACTGGGCATATGGATGAACACACAAGGAGGTGGACCAAATTGGCCTGAAAACTGGGCTGAGCCCATCTAAATAAGCCAAACCATTATTGATCTATAGATCCAGAAGACTAATATTAATGTGTGTCTGTACAGACACTGAATGAGTATGGCTATTATTTCAATAGCAACTAATATGATTACCAAACAGGCATATCATTTGTATTATGTCCAAAAACTCTACTTTTGTCTAATAATAATTGTCTCAGTTCATTGATGAAATAAATATTAAAATATACAATGTACATTCATACATATGGAAAATAAGACAACATGAATATTGTTGCAGCTTTTATGACCACTTACTGTATTTACTAAATTAGGGATGAAGATGTGCAATCTTCCCATTAAAAAGCTATGTTGGTGTGCCAGCTGGCTCAGGGCCATGATTTAAGGGAATAGTAATGAATGAGGCAGAAGTAAATGGCCACCATCTGTGTAAAGCTCAAGTGAGCTTGTTTGGACAAGGCTCCAGGGTCAAGTAAATGAAACGGACTTTAATTTCAAGATGCAGCTGTGAAGAAATAATTCCCCCTCCTGCAAGCCACTGTGCAGGTGTTGGAAGTCAGCTGTATGTTTTCAAATGGGATGGGATGCAGTTGTGTCTTGTAGGCAATAGTGGTTGTCCTGTCTGGAGATCCATTTGAAGTGGCCCCTCAGCAAGTGTTGAGAAACGGGAAGATATTATTAAAGCTTGTCTGAGCCAAGAGAGACAGCATGGGGGTTATACTACAAAAGGTATGTTTCTGCAGGGCTTATTAGAACACGCTGATTCCTTTCTCTCTGCAACCTGGATTACTAAGAATGATACTTTATTGAAGTGCTTGAATTGCTAGGGTTTTGTTGCTAAGTATTTAAATTGGTGGAGAAAACATAGCTGAACATAAGGATCATGGTGATTAGTGTTTCCCTCCAGGGCAATGGGGCTCCATGCATTCTCAAATGACCTGGGTTTGCTGCAATGTATTGAAGAGTTTCAAGAGTAAGGCAGACTTTGGATTTAAGTTAAAAAGTCAGGAGAGCAACATTGAGTCCAGGACCATCTTGTACTGGGACTCATTCATATTTGGAACACTTAACTTGGGAACTTCTGATTTTGTCCTTTTATGTGGTGTGATCAACTTACTGATCTGAGGAACAATGATTAGACAGCTCAAAATAACAAGTAGTGACCTTAAAGAAAATGTGTGTATCCTAAAATAGCCATGGGTTTTGGTCTAGTGACTGCACTGTATACAGTGAGATGGATAATTAAATGCTCAGTGAATGCCAGATAATAACAATAGAGGCTATCACACATTAAATATCTTGGAATTGCTTTTTGAAAATTGACAATCTAGAAAAAAGTAAAGACTGTCAGTGATTTAAAAAAAACACGTTCATTTTCTTTGCCTAAGGCTTGAGGTGGTTTCTGGTGAGGGTAGGTGGAGTGGGAATATTGAGAGTGGCCACTTTGAGATCCTTGAGTGGGAGTGTTGGGCAGCTGTCCAGTGAGTTACTAAGCTTAGCAGAAGCAAGGGCAGAGCATGAACAAATAATTCACATCATGGAATTTATAAACATTTTCCATGGCGCCAGGTGTGGCTTTGTGGGACTTTGCTCAGAACCCTCATACTACTGTTTACTTCATTTACTTCTGTATTGGATTAGCATGTTGTTTGAAGCTGTGTCCTGATTACTGGAATAAAACGTCCCAGAGGGTAGCACCCATGGTGTCATCTTCCTTGTCTTCTCTATGATTAGCATGGCCTCTTGCTATTACACAGGAATTTGATACATGTAGAATTGAAGGGAATGAAATAGATTGGTACTTAGAAAAATGAAATGGAACATATTATAGTCATTATATTAGAAAAAAATTAGTTATGGCAGCGTTTGGGGGAGGGAGAAGTCCATGTTTGTTATTGGTATCCGAGTAAATCGGTTTAATATGTTTTCAGAAAAATTGGCAATGTATATTAAGATACACAAAAATAGGCAGATCCACTGGCTGGCAATATTGCTTCTTGGAGCTTATTCTAAGGAAGTCATCCAAAGAAGAAAATAAGTTTGTGTAAAGACGTATCCACTGAATGTACTTTCTAAAATAAGAAAAGTAAGAATTAAAGTACTTTTCTCAGGTAGGTCATGAAAAATTGAAAATAAATGTGAAGAATATACAAAATGTGGGGAATTATTTGCATTCTAAGATTAACTAGAAAAAGCACATTTAATATGATATGCATGCACTATTTCCAGTAATACTAACTTATAAGAGTTATGCAATGATTGAAGGCAAAATACTACAGAAAAAAATTAACTGGGTGATAAAAAATGTATTGTTCAAATTTTTACTATATTTTTCTATGTTTCACTTGACCTGCAATTTTATTATGAAAAAAGTAATTGAATATAAATTGATTTCTAGACATATTTGATATGTTCCATGTAGAATAAAGTACTAACTGTGGTGTTTTTGCCCTGAAGGAGATTCAAATAAGGGACATGGATATATCAAATTATTACAACATGTTGCTTAATGACCATGTACTAGAATATCCGCACAGGTGCAGTTTGAAGGAGGGCTGTATGGATTTTGCAGATAGATGGGAGGGCAGGGGTAAATGGGGTAAATGGAATGAAATCAGCAAAGAAATACCATGTGCATAGGGTCTAAAAAATGAAATTATTTAAAGTTCCAGACAGACTGCGAGGTTGTGTCAAAGGGACTAATGGTTTTGTCAGTGGATTAACATTCAAAGGGAAAAACATGATAATAAATTCAAGTAGAGGGTGGGAAGATATTATGGAAAAGATAGGAAGGTATAAATCTTTTTTTTAAGAGAAAGGGATGGTGAGAGGGAGAAAGAGCAAGAGGGAATCAATTATATTTAGTTTTTCATGTGGCTTTCATTGCTCCAGCACTTAGTTGTGTATGTGGTGCTGGGGGTTGAACCTGCATCCTCACACACGCCAGGCCAGCATGGTAACTTTTGAGCCACTGCTCCAGCCCTGGAAGGTATAAATCTTAATTTGTGGCATTAACTGTAGAGAGGGTGCAAAGTTAGTGGGATGCTTTGAGAGGGAAAATACATAAAAGAGAATTAATTATTAAGGAAGAAAAAAATGACATATTGTACTAATGTATCAATGCACAACAGATTTACATTTTAATTAGTTTCAATTAACCTTGTTCTCAAGATTTTTTTAATACCAAGGATTAAAACCAGAGGCACATAACCACTAAGTCATAGCCTCAACCTTTTTAATTTTATTTTGTTTTGAGACAGGGTCTCAGCAGTTTGCTTAGGGCATCACTAAGCTTCTGAGGCTGGCTTTGAACTTGTGATCCTCCTGCCTCATCCTCCTGAGCCACTGGGATTATAGGAGTGGGCCACCTGCTTGGTTGTTCTCAGGGTTTCTTTGCAGGTTTTCACCATTTACTTTGTGCCTAAAATATTCACATGGCTATACCACTCATTTAACTTCACCAAGTAAAATAGTTCTTTTCTTCTAAAGTGAAAAAAAAATTCTAAGTATTATGCTTAATCCTAGATGTGGAAGCAAATTATTTTTTAATAGAAAGGAAGGGGAATAACATACATTTCAAACTGACTACAATTGGTGTTTAAAAATGTCTCTTGGTTGCAATTCACATGAGTCAATTATTTAACAATTCAGTAATGATCATAAGTATCAATAGATTGGTGATCAAACATCAGGGTCTCAAAGATAAGAGGTCTGAGCTTTGCCACATCTACTCTAGGGTTAAAATACAATTAAATATCAAATATAAGCTGATGATTTATCCCTATGGAATGAAGCAAACATTGTGCATTTCCTCTCATCTTTAGATGATACTGGGGTGAATTTGTAATTCTCATTTTTTGATATAGGAAATGGAATTACCAAGGAGTAAACTAGCTTAAACATGATTACACATGTTTATGTATAGCTTTTCAAATTCAGGTCCTCCCAACCACAAACTCCCATGCATTTCTGATAGTGCCTCACTGAATTTTATTTACTGAAATCTCTTTAAACTACACAAAGACACTTAAGGCATCTTGTGCCTTGATAATCTGGAGGATATTATTAGGATTACCTTGGAAATGTGTACCCAACTCAATTTATTAAGCTGAAAATTATGGGATGTGTGATATGCTCCAGATTTTGGAGTAAAAGAGATGATAAGAACAAGATCTTGTGCTTGTAGACCTCTAGCCTATTGGAGGACCTGATGTGTAAGTCAGGTTAGAAATATCTGGCTGTGTATAATTGAGGTGACATAGTACCACTAAAATTTAACCTGATTATTTATAATGGATGGATGTTGTTCAAGGGAGAGAGTCCTTATTTCCACTGGAATGGTTGGAGAAAGATGAGCAGGAAGAGATGCCCTATCACACATGGCCATACTCTGCAATATCAATTAGTACCGTTGATATATGGTCTTAATCAGGGCCCTGCAGTGTGCTTCTCTCCTTTTGTCAACGTTAGTTCAGTGAAAAGGGGGAAATGTCTTACTCTATGATGGAAGCACTGTCCCTTTACTGAGTGAGATTAGCTCATATGTGCTGACAATCTGTCACTCTCTATCCATTTTAGGAATGATTGGAAATTATTCTGCTGGGAAAACCTTGGATGAAGAATTGTTTTTGGGATACTGGTGCCTGCCACTCACTACCAGGCATCCTTTTTCAAATCTGGGTTGCTATAACAACCAGATAGCACTTTTGGTCCCAAACAAAACAGACTCCTTTATAGTGATGATGATTATTAGTCAGTTTGCTCTCCAGGCAGAAATCTGATTTACTTTCCCTGAGGAAACTCTCCATATGACATACAAAATGTCAAGGAGAGAATAATACAAACTGGAAGCATGGAAGTACTTTGCAATAAAACATGTATGGAAAACTACATCCTGCAAGCCCTTTATTATTTTTAAATGAAAAGTTGTCAGATTATTCAGCCCAAAGCATGACGTTAACTATGCCATGCCTGTGAGCTACATGATAGTTATTGTAAAAGCAGTACTTGTAGATTATCTATGATGGAGTGTTTGATAAAATGTGACACCTAAAAACTTTAAAGATACATGAATTTTTGACATGGTGCAGTAGACCTATTGATGGATGATGAAAATATATTAAAAATGAGACGTTTTCCCTAGTACACCAGCCAGAGTGAGACATATGCCTAGCTTCCTTTGCACAATTTAAGAATGAAAGAAAAGCGTTTTCACTCCCAGAATACAACAAGAAATCACAGTGACTATGAATGAGATATCCAGTTCCAAATGTGCTGCTTCTAAAGAGAATAATTTAAGCGGTATTCTTCCCCAAATTATCCAAATCGTTATCTTAAACTTTAATCAATTTTGACCTTCAGGCCAACCAGAACAATAAAACTTTTTGGAATCTCTTGCATAGAAAAAAAATTGTACATTCTACTAAAGTCAACTATTTCTCTGTGGCCTGTTTATCAGTAATGTGGTCCTGCCCAGCAAAACTGTGTCCTTGAACCAGGGTTACAAAATGATACTATTAAGGGAGCCAAGCCAAGTCTAGTGAAGGAAAGTCATTTATTTTCACTGACCCAGCTGGTCAAGTGAATTTAGGTTCAGCAGCTTGGCTCACTTGAGAATCAAGCACTGCCATCATGCCTGTAATTACAGAAGGAAAATGAATTCCAAGAATGAACAGAGCAAAAGAAACAGACCCTGTCTGGCAATACTATACTTCAGTTCAGGAAAGTTGCAAAGGTGAATAGAAAGCATAGAGTTTTAGGTGACATATATAATGAAATACCTTCTATTTGTGTCAATCAGATTTTTTAAGCATAGTGAACACCGAAACTTAATGGATTATCACAAAGAACACTATTAAAATTCCATGGGTATACTGGACATTGCTAGTCTCAGCCAACTCATCTGGGGATAGATGGTCTAGGATGGCTGAGTTTAAATATTTGGAACATCAGCTGAAACTGCTAAAGTGTCTAAGATGGATGGAATCTCTCTTTGTGTGGTTTCTCATCTTTCTGGTGTCTCATTGGAGTATCTTTAAAGGATTGTCGCAGGTTTCCCTGCAAAAAGAGAGAGCAAGCTCCAATGAAGAATTTGTAATTTCTCCCTGGATCATGTGCATTATGTTATAAAGATGAAAGCAAGTCCTCTCACTGAGCTACAATTCTAAAGGTGTAAATGTAGCCAATTCCTTAATGAGAGGCACAAAAATTTTCATGAGACTTCATTTTCAATGTACTTCAGTATTCTTACTATAATTGAGGATTACAGCATTTTTGTGTTTTAGCACATTTAGATTTCTCTATCTTTTTTCTTTTAAAGAATGTGAATGTTGGGGCTGGAGAGATAGCTTAATGACAGAGTATTTGCCTGGCATATATGAGGTACTGGGGTCAATCCCCAGCACTGCACACACAAATAAAAGTAAACATAAACCAGACCCCCCAAAATATTAACACACATTCTCTCTCTTAAAAAAAGAATGCAAATGTTTTCAAATGTATTTAAAGGGCAAAACAGTAAAACACATTCACTACGGTTTGACATATCCATTGCTATAAGCTCTCAATTGCATGATTGGAAAATTTTGCCACAAAGTAGTATTACTTGGATTTATCTCCATTTCATTTTGTTTTATTGTTCTATATGATAAAATAATTATATAATCTGTTTTATTTCTACCACAGTGGCCATCTGTTTTGGCAAGATGTGAAACTATCTAGGAGACACAAGGATAAAACATTTTCTTTCTTTAATTTGAGGCTCTCAAAAATATTTTTTTAGCCTGACTTTCATCATCTTGATGTGTTCATGAGGGATGTAAGACTATGAGTTAGGAAGTTACACAACTTAAAAATGTGTTGTTACACACTATACAAGTCATCTCTTCTACATAAAAGCATTATTCCAAAACTTAGTGGCTTAAAGTACTAACTATCTTTCACAATTTTGTTAAATCAGGATTAAGAAGTGACTCAGATATAAGTTTCTGATTTAGTTTCCATATTTTATTAATTTGTTATATTTATTAGTTCATATTACTTATATAAAATAATGGGCTTCATTGTGACATTTCCATACATACACAAATGTCCTTGGATAGCATGTACCTTTCCTATTATCCTTTCTCACATTCCACGTCAACCGTTTTTGGATCCCTTCCTCCTATTCTGTAATAATCCTCTTTCTACTTTCAAGTTGGCATGTTCGATTTTTCTGTTTGTCTGTTTGCTTTTTGGATTCCACATATGAGATAAAACATGTGATATTTATCTTTCTGACTCTGATTTATTTTTCTTAGCATGGTGTTCGCCAGTTCCATCCATTTTCCCACAAATGGCATGATTTTCTTCTTTACGGATGAGTAATACTCCTTTGTGTATATATACTATATATTGTGTATATATATTCACATTCGTTTGCTGATGAGCATCTATGTTAATTCCATAACATGACTATTGTGAATAGTGCCGTGATGAACATGGGTATGCAAGTACCTATGTTGTATGCTGACTTAATTCCTTCCGGGGGTGACAGACCTGGATCACGTGGTCATAGTTATCAGTATCCTATAGAGTTTACTAGTCAGAAGAGCCAATTAAACTCAGAGAGAGGGGACATTTACTCTATCTTATGATAGGAAAGTGACAAGAGTTGGGAAAGTCATGGAGGACTGGAATAAATTATTGATTAGTTTTGGAAAAGTATAATGTACCACATGTGGGGGAACTTCAAAAGTTATGATAAGGACTTTTTGCATTATTTATTTTTGGCTTTCATGGACATAGCTTTTATTCTTCCTTGAGCAAATCTAGGTCACCACTGATTATTTCTCATTGAACTTTGGTGTTATTTTGGATTCAACCAAAAGAAAAACCTGATAAAGAGTTTGAGTTCAAATATTTTACCTGGGAAATAATCCAGAAGGCATGAATTGAAGGGAAACCAAGAAAGAAGGAAAATCCTAACAAGATATGATCCAGTGGGCTCCTGCTGTGGATGACTAGAATTTACAGTATTCTTATAACCTTCTGATAATGCTTATAAACTCTAAGAACTGTACATCTAGAAGATTAAAGGATGAAACATTTATCTGTCATCATTGGTTTAATGTAATACCAGTCATTATTTCCTCTATTTTTTCAGCTTGTTTATGTGTGAACGTCTCATGCATTCCATAAATGCCCCCCCAAAAAAAGTCTTTCAAAAAGTGCCAGATAAAAAAGAGTCATGTGAGACAAGGTCATAGCAAAAAGCTCTGACCTTCACTGCAGCCAAGCCTGGAGAAGACTTCATAAAACTGGATTCTGTAGAAATGGCTATGACATAGGTATAGCTGAGATAAGCTGTGCATGAGAAATTAAAGGAATAAACTCATTTAAACTAAAATGAATCAAATACTGGGCCTGGAGTGGTGGCTCAGTGGTTGGAGCAATAGAAGGAAATCAAAAGGTCGAATAAACTTGTTCCTTTCAATTCTGGTAACATCTCCTCAGTAAAGTTTGTTTTGCTTCACCTTGAAGAAATGATGGCACCTTAGGATCATGTCAGCCCTTATAGTTCACTCAACTGCACCCCTACTCCAAAATAGAAAATCAAATCATTCTCATTTCTTATTTCTTGGTAGTTCAACACACCTTTTCTGAGCATCTACTACATTAATAAGTAGCAAGTGATTATTAACATACAGGAGTTGTGCTTGAGACTGAAATTAAAAGAAACAATGCGTATAAAGTCCAAACACCTGCATAACTGACCAGCCTTAATGAAAGGTCTAATTTTTCCATTCGATGTGCTAAGCATCATATTAAAGGTAATTAAAATTTCAAGAAGAATTTAGACAAAGGAGGATAGAGAGACTAATTCATGTTGACAGTGAATGATGGTATGAATCTTAAAGTGTTTGCTGAGTTCACACAGGAAATTTTGTTAGAAAGGACAATCCAGGCAGAGCAAGGAACATGAGCTGGTTGAAGGGGCCAGAAAGGAGAGTGGGGTTTATGGAATTCTGTAAGTGCTCCCACACTGGAACTTTAAAATACAATGTGGGTTGTAGCAGTAGCCATGGAGATAAGGACTTACTAGTCATGCAAAAATGCTCCAAACTCAGGATTTTGTTCTATGCATGTTGAATTTTGCACTTACATGTGTAGATTCAGAATGTTCATGTCTCGAAATAAGAAAAAATAAAAATCAGCTCCAATGGGTCTGGCAAACAATTGGGATGTGAAATAAGTTAGTAAAGGTGAGTGAAATTGATAAGCATTTAGAAGGAAAGTTTGCCCAGATATAGCAGTTGATATGAAATTAGGGTTGAGGGAGAGCTGGGCACTGAGTACAAAGCTAAAAGTAGGACCTGAAGTGAGTTTCAGAGTCTATACGGCTGGCAAAGCATAACAGTCAATTCCAGGATCAATAGCAGGAGGCATAAGAGTAGAGACCTAGGGGAGTGATGGCTGCCAGCCCTAGATGTGGCCACAGACCAGAACCAGAAAATACCAGGTACATGCTGATGAAGGCCTATGTGAAAAGTCGGCCACTCAGAGCTGGACAGCTTGTCTGGATCCCACGTGACTACCTTCAAATTCCATCCCAGATTTAAAGCACATCTTTAGCCATTCACAGGCAAATAAAGCAGAATGACCAAGAAAATGCCAAACCCATGTAATTTTACTGAAAATTGAATTTAAATATCTTCTTCCTGATGGAAAAGGGGCTTTAGATGGAATTTACTTTCAGCTGAATAAAAAATTGTACAGTGATTTGTGTATCTAAGTATCTTCTGTAGTGATTTCAGATCATTAAGATTGGGGAACCTTGCCTTGAATCACCCATATTTCATAGAACCGAGTAGGCACTTCCAGAAGAGAGAGGGGGTTCAACGTAGACCTGCCCTTCACTTTAGTTCTCAATTCTTTCAGTATTTGACTTAAACTGATGCACAGAATCAGAATAATTGAAGGC